>CM016614.1:79746513-79760478 GCA_005393395.2 Gossypium australe
AAATTAGCTTCTAACTATATCGTTTTTATCACTTAAGTACTTTAAAATTTTTTACTGAATTTCAAATTAATTGAATTGCCTTATTTAATTTTTCTTCGAATCAATTCGAATAAGTGGTTTGATTTGTCGAATTCTAGTCGACTTGTAGTTTACAACTCAAATAACATATTGAGTTAAATACCTTTTAATTTGATGTCAGCTTTTTAAAATAAACAAATTGTTGCCTCTAAAAATATATACAATTTGTATTTTTCTCAAAATTTAATAAAAATATAAATAACTTAAAAATTATATAAAATGTTAAATTATAATTTAAAAAAAGGAGTTTTAAAATATATATGGCATTAAAAAATATTTTTTTAAAAAATCAAATTCTTTAAAATTATTATTTTAAAAAATATATCTTCAAGAAATATAATTTATAATTGTTATATTTTCATATTTTATTTTCTCTTTTATTACTATGCTTCTATTTCTTTTAATTAATTTATTTATCATTTAAATTTGTAAAATTGATGATTTTTATTTTAAATGTAAATATTTAACGTATTCATGTCAGAAGTTAATATATAATTGAATTAAATATATAAGTTTAAAAATATTCAAAACTTACTTAAATTAGATTTCATTTAATATCAATTACAAATAATTCTAAAGCAATAAAAACTAAGAAAATAAATAAAATACATCATTAATATAATTAATTTTTCATTTCACATTTACTTAATAAATCAATCTTAAAAATTCTGTGATTTTTATCAAGTTTGGTAAATGAATATCTATTATTTAACTTTTTAAAAACAATACAACACGGATAGCCTAAGAATTGCATAATTAATTAATTACAATACAGATAGACTAATAACTAGAACAGTCCAAACTAAAACTTATATATGGTGGGACTCGTGGATCCAGTATATAGTTACACATTGTGAGTCTCAAACTTAAATACTCAAGATTTAGGGTCTTTGCTATCTAAATTGTTGTTTATTATCCTGCTTGGTTGGTATATATGTTGTTTATTATACTGCCATCGAAAAAAAAAAAGATTCAAAGTATATAGGCTGGAAACCTAACGGGTTGCCTTATATCTCACTGTAAGATATAACGGATCCTTCCCAGGAACAATGCCACGTATGATGAATCTTAAAAAATTTATGTTGAAATTGTTGTCCAAATTGCTGTTTATTATCCTGCTTATTGGTATATATGCTGTATATTATATTACTGTCCAAAAAAAAGATTCAAAGTATATAGGCTGGAAACCTAACGGGTTGCCTTATATATCACTGTAAGATATGACGGATCCTCCCCAGGTGTAACAATGCCACGTATGATGAATCTTAAAGAATACATAACTTACTTAATTTTAAGATCAATTTTCATAAATTACATAAGTTTAAGATAAAATTTCATAACTTACATAATTTTAAGATCAAACTTCATAACTTACATAGTATTCAATTATATATATGATCATATCATTACTTACATAAATTATAAATTAACAATTTAGCCGTGTAATTTATTGTCAACTTTAGACTTCAACAACTACGAAATGGATAGGAGTTGGATGAAATTGTCAAGGGTAAGCAACGACTATCGAAATGGAGTAGAAACTTTTCTGAATTTTGCATTTCAAAATGCAAGCCAAGAGAATATTCTTTGCCCGTGTAAGAAGTGTTGCAATATCAATTGGCATTATCGTGAAGTTGTCTACGAACATCTAATTGTTGATGGCTTTGTCTGGGGGTACAAAAAATGGTTTTTTCATTGAGAGTGTACATCTAGTGGAGCATCTTCATCGATGAATCTGGGTTATCCTCATAGTGCTTACAATCAGAATGTTAGAGATGATAACATGGAAGGCATGTTGCGGGATGCTTTTAATATGTGCAGTGATGGTTTCGGGTCATTTCCACCTGACTTGGGTGCAACTGATGATTATAATTTTGGTGGAAATACTTTCACCGAAGGGGGAAGAAGTGTACCTGATGAACAACCAAATGAAGAAGCGGCGAGGTTCTACACGTTACTTGGTGAAATGAATGAAGAACTGTATAAGGGATCAAAATATTCCAAATTGTCTTTCTGTATTCGTCTTTTTCACTTGAAATGTTTGGGAGGTTGGACCGAAAACTCGTTGACAATGCTGTTAGAGTTTCTGCAAGAAATGTTCCCGTTTGCAAAAATCCCTCAATCTTCCAAATACATGAAGAAATTGATAAAGGATTTGGGCCTTGGCTACAACAAAATTCATAGTTGCCCAAATGACTGCATGTTGTATTGGGGCGACCGGATAAACCAACAGTGCTGTCATGTATGCGGTCAATCCAGTTGGGTTAATAGAAATACAGAAGATGGTAACGAGGATGAATACGATACAGTCAAGGAAGCAGCCAGTTAAGATTTTGCGGTATTTTCCGCTAATACCAATGATGTGGTACCGTGATGGACGAACCGATGATGGACTGTTAAGGCATACTTGTAACACCCTTAACCTGTATCCGTCGTCAGATTTGGGTTAATAAGGTATTATCAAGCAATACTCAATTAAGAACAAACATTCAGATCAGACATTCATTTCTTTCATGCTCCATAAGTAAACCACATTAATACACTTAACCTATTCAAATTTCGAACCTTAGTACTCCTAAGTTCAAATCAATCATATATTAAAAATCATGCTTGATACAATCAAATAACATTTCATATCATATATTGAGCCTATAGC
Organism: Gossypium australe; assembly: GCA_005393395.2. NCBI lineage: Eukaryota > Viridiplantae > Streptophyta > Magnoliopsida > Malvales > Malvaceae > Gossypium > Gossypium australe. Next base: position 79,749,248 of record CM016614.1, read on the forward strand.
AATTTCATAAAAATATTGCATAAGCAAGACATACTATTTTTATTTCCAAGAAATCACATATCAATTATTCAATATATACCTGCATATAACAAAACCAACTGAATAAATTTTCTCTTTATAATAAGTCAATCACGTATGAAATTATAGTAACATACACATGATCGAACATACTAATGAAGCTTATATGAATATATATATATATATAATGTGTAACACCCCTTACCCGAAACCTTTGCCGGAGTCGAGTATGTGGTATCACTAGACTTGACTATTTATTTAGGGCATAAAGATGTGAAGCTGTCCAACTGCGTCATGCTGACTAAATTGACCGTAACTCGAGTTACAAAACTCGAAATTTAGATCCGCAAATTTTTCCTTGAAACTAGACTCATATAAATTTTCACCATAATTTTTACAGAATTTTTCATGTGGCCAATTTGTACAGTTTATTTATCAAAGTTACCCCTATTTCACTGCTTGACAATTCTGACCTATCTTTACAAAAACGCAGTTATCTCATTGCACAAAATTTCAATAATGTTCTTGTTTATTCCAATCAAAAATAGACTCATTAAGTATTCTAGGCATATAAACCATGCTCCAAAATTATTTTTGTGCAATTTTTGACAATTTTCCAAAACAGAACAGAGATTCCCGAACTCATTTAGGACAAGTCTCACTAAAACTTAAATATCTCATAATATGTACTTCATTTGCCTACTATGTTTCTTTCATGTAAAAATAGACACAATAAGGTTTAATTTTATATCTTATTCACTCTCTAATTCCATTTCTCCTATTTTTGGTGATTTTTCAAAATCACGTTACTGGTGTCAACTAAAAACTGTTTCATTTAAACTCCAAACGTTAATCATACTTATACACAAAGTATAGCCATTTTCGCATGGCTTATACAAGTATATACACAACCTCAGACCGACAATAGTAAAACTAGACTATACATGCCATGTAACTAAATCTCCAAGCATTTATTAACCGAAACAACAATTGGATAGTGTGTTGCGATCTCCTTTGACTTCCAACCCGAGCAAGCCTTGGAAACTCTATAAACATAGGAAAATTTCACAAAGTAAGCTTTGAAAGCTTAGTAAGTTATAAGCAAATAAATCACCATAGAAACATATATAATTTAATTCAAATAGGCTAAATTTTGTTAATCACCTACACCTATACCATCACGTTCCTCATATAATCCATGTTCCTCGTTAGGTAGCTCCTCTTACTCATAATTCATGTCATCATTCATAACTTTCATCTTTTATAACCTTGAAGCCAACCACTCATACATGCAATAATAGATTTCATATCGATCTGTAAATCATTTTCACATCTCTAAACAATACACATACGTTGTTCACGTATATACATATTAACTACCAAAATTTTCTTTCTCACCTTTCAATCCATATAATTTATATATATAGCCGATCATTCAAAGTTAAATAAACTATCGCATGTACTCAAATATTCGAATCTAGTATAATATCACGTATGACCACTTATACACAAATTCAATTCATCATCAAATATACACATACCTTTGTGACCGAACCTTTAAGGTTAATTAAATCAACTTATTTGATGATAACGGATTCGTAATTTCATTTACATGTATCATGCTACCATTCAACAACTATCTTGATCAATAGGTCTCAAAATCAACTACCAAGTTACCATTCATCCATTCAATCAAACTCATAGATTATTAATAACCTCTTGATACTTTAATTTCGTATACAAGAAAAATTTACCTCGTTGATATTTAAATTACACAATTATCATACATCCCTCACCCATCTATCACTTTTCGGACAGCTCCATTCACTAAATTATATTTCCGTAAAATACTTAAATCCGCACCCACAATGTAATTGATGTAACGTATTACTCAATATAAGCTTCTCTTATTTTGTTATTCCCTCAATATGCAATATATATATATTCACATTTACCTTACACACAAGAATATACACTTATATATGTATAAGGTATATATATATCCAAGTATTCAATTTCCAAATACTATATTGCATTCGATCTATACCACGTCAACCCATCATAAACTCCGTTTAGTATGCTTAAATCTCATTATAATATCATCATTAAAATTTCCTATTTCATGCTTCTAATACAACAACCAAGTACCATCACCTTCAACCATTTCTTATCAATCTCAAGTACATGTATATATATATATTTATATATTCGACAATGCCTTGAAATAATCATCAACATTCAATTTAAACTTATAAGTAATCATTTCTTCAAATTAATACCATTACTTGAGACTTACTCAAGTAGTTCCTTGAACATATCAATTACCATCCCTCACATTCGGTAATAGTAATTATAATTATAAACATTTCAATTCAGCATGAATGATTTACATTTAGTTACAATTAAGAACAATCCTTTACTTATAGCCTTACACATACCTGAACACCGAACTCATTTACCGAATTAAGTTCCATATCATCAAAAATCTATTTAAGCATATACTTATAACAATTCACCGGCATAAAGCCTGCTAGGCATAAAGCCCGATATTATTCACCGGCACAAAGCCTGCTAGGCTCAAAGCCCGATATTATCCACCGGCACAAAGCCTGCTAGGCTTAAAGCCCGATATTATCCACCGGCACAAAGCCTGCTAGGCTTAAAGCCCGATATTATCCACCATCAATATTATTCATAAGATTCCATCCCATCAGTTTCGGCAATCTTTAACGCACATAAAGTATATTTTCAAACCCAACTATTCTTCTTATGGCTTACCATCCATTCGGTCACACCCATACATACAAAAAGTTGTTCATTTGATTATATCATCACTTATTCAAGGTCCACCCATGTCTACTACTTAATACATAAATGTTCATCTATTTCAAGTATATATATATATATAATTCGATGCATTATTTAACCATACATTCGGCCACATATACCTTGCCACAATGTTACATTCGGCCTTGCCTAATTTAATAAGCTTTATTCAATCAATCATATACACCTTAATATCCCATAAAAATAAGAATTTAATTCAACCAAAGTAGCTTAAAAACTTACCTCGACAGTTGTCGAATTAAGCTTCCCGGCTACTCGTTAATTTTCCTCGATCCAAAACCTTTCCCTTTTTGTACTTGATCTAATTAATTTAAATTTGAGCTCATTCAATACTTTTCTACTCGATTTAGCCATATACGAATAAGGAACAATTATAAATTCGACCTTTGATATTTCACATGTTATCCAATTATATACAAAGTTTATAATTATTCAAAATCATGCCAATTTATTTACTAATGAGTTAAGGCCGATTGATCCTTAGCTCATTAAAGTTCCATATAACACTCAATTTAGTCCAAACATAAAATTTCTCCCAAATTTTTTTTTATACCTAATTTCACATATTTTCCTCATAGCCGAACCTACTTAATAACCATATAAAATCATACAACTTATTTAACAAGTTAAATACCACTATTTTTCATCTCATCTAAAAATTTCTACTTAAAACATATTGAGTTTAAACATACATTATATTTATTTATCAAGCATAGCTAGCCCAAATTTAATCACTAATGGTTGAACCTATATCATGTCTAAATCTCAAAACCTTTTACATGGGTTTGGTAATACTCAAGGAGATGAACCTAAAAATACCAGAATTTAAGAAAATGAAGTTCAAAAGCTAACCTCATGGGAGCATGCAAGAACCGAATGAAAATACTTAAACTTCTCTTTTCTTCCTTCCAATTTCGGCACTCCAAGGCTAAAGGTAGGAGATGACTCTCCACTACTTGTTTTATCCTTTATTTTACTTATTATAATATACTTCAACTAAAATAATGCAGCCATTCTACATATAAAGTTGTGTTTCCTAGCATGCTTGCCGTCCACCTCATGAAATTTGGGCAATTTGACATGCAAGTCCTCATGCAAGAAAGACAATTCAATTAGGCCCTTCTAATCTCAACATAGTTATCTTTCATATTTGTTCCATTTTAGTCCTTCACTTAAAATAGTTCATTAAAACACCCAATTTAACCTATGATATTATAACATATTCTTAATTACACAACATTGATATCAAATTAATAATTCAATAACAATCTAACACATTTTGTCTCTTCACCCCTTTTTATGGCCACATATACTACTTCAACACACATATATATCTCAATATATATATATATATATATATATATAAATTTATAAGACCAAACAATTTAAACCAACTCAACATCATAAACATTCACCCAAACATTAGCCGAATGTAAAGGGCATTTCTATGCTCAATTTACAATAATTTCCCTAACATTTCAAACAATTTAAAACTACTATTCTCTATTTCCTCAAATTCCCTTCCTTTATTTTATAAACTAAATACTTATTTTAAGTCAATTATAAAAATGTAAGTTTAATGCCACTAACTAAAATAAATAAATTCAATATGTACATCCATCATGATGCGTCCACCTATTTCAAGTTGGACAATTTACCATGCAAAACCTACATGCAAAAAGGACAATTCAATTAACCCTCCAACTTAATAGATACTGTTTTTACTACTTTAACTATTTAGTCCTTTCTCTAAATTTAAACACACCAAAGCAATTAAGTTCATAAATTTCCACACATATTTATTCATGATTATTACACGCGACACAAAAAAAAAAAAAAATAATATTAGGAAATTTTTCCGGCTCGGATTTGTGATTTCGAAACCACCGTTCCGATTAGGGTTAAATTCGGACTGTTACAACTCTCCCCCCTTAGGGATTTTCGTCCTCGAAAATCTTACCAGAAGGTAGATTAAGGATTTGTTTCCACACAATACATTTCTAATTCACACATGGCTTCAGATTTCAAATCTCTTAAATCTCACAATTGAAATTCTGATCTGACTTTCGCTGTACTTCACCTCTAGCTAAGACTGCTTATGACTTATCAAATTATTTTCATTTTCTACTCAATTTCTTTGACTATATTAATTCTGTGGATCATTTTCTCACAAAACTCGATCCTGAAATAATAGAGTTCGGTAACTGCTTATAATACTGACAGTCTTTCTCAGTTGCTTTGAAACTCTAAAACACAATGACAAATAAATATTATCCTGGCTGTTAAGGAAGCATTTGAACACAGAAAAGAATCAAATATGATATTAGTAGCAACCACTGCAGAGACACAACTTCTATAACTCTGAGGACGGTACCACTGTACTCTTCCCATTTCAAGCCAAAAATTATAATCATTATAAACATAGTCATTTCTGTCATATGGAGATCTCTTGCAGATAATCACATAGAATCATAGGAAAACCGAAATAGTGAGATTTCAACATATGAAGCTATACAGGATATCTGAAAATTACAACTCATATAGAATGATATCCATTCCAATGCTATCCCAGAAAATGTCCAGGAAGAACAATGTCACTCAATAAATACTTAAATCCTCAGTAACAAAAGCAATATAATCTTCATGGATATTCAACAGAACAATAATCAGTAGAAACAAATTATTAACTTCATACAGATTTTACCGTCGACTTTTATATCCACACAATGGAATAAATTGTCATAGAAAGACATAACAATGGCGAACATAACACAAACAGATCAACGTTGCTTTCGTCTATTAATATGCTTAGCTAATATTCACATATGATAAGATTTCCTTTTTGAAATTAAACGTACACATGGAATGCCCAGAAGGAATCATAGTAACTGCCTGACTGTAACATAACCATTGCACTTAACCATCAATACAATTCAAACATTATTCAACTGTCTAATCCCGTCATAATTAAGTTCATATTATCCCATCAATAACAGAAATCAATCCAGAGAAGCTTCTAGTTGATACTTTCTTTGGATAACATACCTGAATAGGTCATTTATTCGAAGTTAACTTCTTCTGTAAGAGTGACTTCACATTATTTAAATAGTTTTTAGGACTATCCAATATCTATTTTAATACTATCTTTATTTGTTGATTCAATCTCTTTTCTGACAGCGTATTAATCTTCCGAACACGGACTTCTGTAACTCCACACTCATGAGCTTATTCAACCCAAATCTTATAGATTTCATTATAACGTTTCAATGATAAGGGGGTGAGGGTAGTAAAGTCTCAAATTTAACTCACACATAAATGCACATAACACATACTATCATAAATAGCCAGTTCATTTCTACTTTCACATTCTCAAAACATTTAATAAACATTTTGCTATAATCACTTTTATTCTTAACACATAGTTCATAAGCCAACTCAAATCACTAATTCACAGTCGAATTTCTTATATAGCATCATAGCTCAAATGTCATAACTCACATGCTCATATAACTATAACATTTATCAATAACAAAGATGTCATACACCTTGATTCATACCTCTACGAGTGTCAACTCATCACCAATATATTTTCACTCAAACATTTGAGTATACATTCCATACTATCGGAATTTAGCTCGGTTGGAAAGCATATCTGTCTAATTAAAATAATTTCAGTCAGAGTCGGGAGATATCACACTATCGCGGTTTAAATATGGCATGTATAGCTAGACTCACGCACACTACGTTAGTCCTAGAATCGACTAAACCGTAGCTCTGATACCAATCAAATGTAACACCCCTTACCCGAAACCTTTGCCGGAGTCGAGTATGTGGTATCACTAGACTTGACTATTTATTTAGGGCATAAAGATGTGAAGCTGTCCAACTGCGTCATGCTGACTAAATTGACCGTAACTCGAGTTACAAAACTCGAAATTTAGATCCGCAAATTTTTCCTTGAAACTAGACTCATATAAATTTTCACCATAATTTTTACAGAATTTTTCATGTGGCCAATTTGTACAGTTTATTTATCAAAGTTACCCCTATTTCACTGCTTGACAATTCTGACCTATCTTTACAAAAACGCAGTTATCTCATTGCACAAAATTTCAATAATGTTCTTGTTTATTCCAATCAAAAATAGACTCATTAAGTATTCTAGGCATATAAACCATGCTCCAAAATTATTTTTGTGCAATTTTTGACAATTTTTCCAAAACAGAACAGAGATTCCCGAACTCATTTAGGACAAGTCTCACTAAAACTTAAATATCTCATAATATGTACTTCATTTGCCTACTATGTTTCTTTCATGTAAAAATAGACACAATAAGGTTTAATTTTATATCTTATTCACTCTCTAATTCCATTTCTCCTATTTTTGGTGATTTTTCAAAATCACGTTACTGGTGTCAACTAAAAACTGTTTCATTTAAACTCCAAACGTTAATCATACTTATACACAAAGTATAGCCATTTTCGCATGGCTTATACAAGTATATACACAACCTCAGACCGACAATAGTAAAACTAGACTATACATGCCATGTAACTAAATCTCCAAGCATTTATTAACCGAAACAACAATTGGATAGTGTGTTGCGATCTCCTTTGACTTCCAACCCGAGCAAGCCTTGGAAACTCTATAAACATAGGAAAATTTCACAAAGTAAGCTTTGAAAGCTTAGTAAGTTATAAGCAAATAAATCACCATAGAAACATATATAATTTAATTCAAATAGGCTAAATTTTGTTAATCACCTACACCTATACCATCACGTTCCTCATATAATCCATGTTCCTCGTTAGGTAGCTCCTCTTACTCATAATTCATGTCATCATTCATAAACTTTCATCTTTTATAACCTTAAAGCCAACCACTCATACATGCAATAATAGATTTCATATCGATCTGTAAATCATTTTCACATCTCTAAACAATACACATACGTTGTTCACGTATATACATATTAACTACCAAATTTTCTTTCTCACCTTTCAATCCATATAATTTATATATATAGCCGATCATTCAAAGTTAAATAAACTATCGCATGTACTCAAATATTCGAATCTAGTATAATATCACGTATGACCACTTATACACAAATTCAATTCATCATCAAATATACACATACCTTTGTGACCGAACCTTTAAGGTTAATTAAATCAACTTATTTGATGATAACGGATTCGTAATTTCATTTACATGTATCATGCTACCATTCAACAACTATCTTGATCAATAGGTCTCAAAATCAACTACCAAGTTACCATTCATCCATTCAATCAAACTCATAGATTATTAATAACCTCTTGATACTTTAATTTCGTATACAAGAAAAATTTACCTCGTTGATATTTAAATTACACAATTATCATACATCCCTCACCTATCTATCACTTTTCGGACAGCTCCATTCACTGAATTATATTTCCGTAAAATACTTAAATCCGCACCCACAATGTAATTGATGTAACGTATTACTCAATATAAGCTTCTCTTATTTGTTATTCCCTCAATATGCAATATATATATAATTCACATTTACCTTACACACAAGAATATACACTTATATATGTATAAGGTATATATATCCAAGTATTCAATTTCCAAATACTATATTGCATTCGATCTATACCACGTCAACCCATCATAAACTCCGTTTAGTATGCTTAAATCTCATTATAATATCATCATTAAAATTTCCTATTTCATGCTTCTAATACAACAACCAAGTACCATCACCTTCAACCATTTCTTATCAATCTCAAGTACATGTATATATATATATTTTATATTCGACAATGCCTTGAAATAATCATCAACATTCAATTTAAACTTATAAGTAATCATTTCTTCAAATTAATACCATTACTTGAGACTTACTCAAGTAGTTCCTTGAACATATCAATTACCATCCCTCACATTCGGTAATAGTAATTATAATTATAAACATTTCAATTCAGCATGAATGATTTACATTTAGTTACAATTAAGAACAATCCTTTACTTATAGCCTTACACTACCTGAACACCGAACTCATTTACCGAATTAAGTTCCATATCATCAAAAATCTATTTAAGCATATACTTATAACAATTCACCGGCATAAAGCCTGCTAGGCATAAAGCCCGATATTATTCACCGGCACAAAGCCTGCTAGGCTCAAAGCCCGATATTATCCACCGGCACAAAGCCTGCTAGGCTTAAAGCCCGATATTATCCACCGGCACAAAGCCTGCTAGGCTTAAAGCCCGATATTATCCACCATCAATATTATTCATAAGATTCCATCCCATCAGTTTCGGCAATCTTTAACGCACATAAAGTATATTTTCAAACCCAACTATTCTTCTTATGGCTTACCATCCATTCGGTCACACCCATACATACAAAAAAGTTGTTCATTTGATTATATCATCACTTATTCAAGGTCCACCCATGTCTACTACTTAATACATAAATGTTCATCTATTTCAAGTATATATATATATATATAATTCGATGCATTATTTAACCATACATTCGGCCACATATACCTTGCCAAATGTTACATTCGGCCTTGCCTAATTTAATAAGCTTTATTCAATCAATCATATACACCTTAATATCCCATAAAAATAAGAATTTAATTCAACCAAAGTAGCTTAAAAACTTACCTCGACAGTTGTCGAATTAAGCTTCCCGGCTACTCGTTAATTTTCCTCGATCCAAAACCTTTCCCTTTTTGTACTTGATCTAATTAATTTAAATTTGAGCTCATTCAATACTTTTCTACTCGATTTAGCCATATACGAATAAGGAACAATTATAAATTCGACCTTGATATTTCACATGTTATCCAATTATATACAAAGTTTATAATTATTCAAAATCATGCCAATTTATTTACTAATGAGTTAAGGCCGATTGATCCTTAGCTCATTAAAGTTCCATATAACACTCAATTTAGTCCAAACATAAAATTTCTCCCAAATTTTTTTTATACCTAATTTCACATATTTTCCTCATAGCCGAACCTACTTAATAACCATATAAAATCATACAACTTATTTAACAAGTTAAATACCACTATTTTTCATCTCATCTAAAAATTTCTACTTAAAACATATTGAGTTTAAACATACATTATATTTATTTATCAAGCATAGCTAGCCCAAATTTAATCACTAATGGTTGAACCTATATCATGTCTAAATCTCAAAACCTTTTACATGGGTTTGGTAATACTCAAGGAGATGAACCTAAAAATACCAGAATTTAAGAAAATGAAGTTCAAAAGCTAACCTCATGGGAGCATGCAAGAACCGAATGAAAATACTTAAACTTCTCTTTTCTTCCTTCCAATTTCGGCACTCCAAGGCTAAAGGTAGGAGATGACTCTCCACTACTTGTTTTATCCTTTATTTTACTTATTATAATATACTTCAACTAAAATAATGCAGCCATTCTACATATAAAGTTGTGTTTCCTAGCATGCTTGCCGTCCACCTCATGAAATTTGGGCAATTTGACATGCAAGTCCTCATGCAAGAAAGACAATTCAATTAGGCCCTTCTAATCTCAACCTAGTTATCTTTCATATTTGTTCCATTTTAGTCCTTCACTTAAAATAGTTCATTAAAACACCCAATTTAACCTATGATATTATAACATATTCTTAATTACACAACATTGATATCAAATTAATAATTCAATAACAATCTAACACATTTTGTCTCTTCACCCCTTTTTATGGCCACATATACTACTTCAACACACATATATATCTCAATATATATATATATATATATATATATATATATATATATAAATTTATAAGACCAAACAATTTAAACCAACTCAACATCATAAACATTCACCCAAACATTAGCCGAATGTAAAGGGCATTTCTATGCTCAATTTACAATAATTTCCCTAACATTCAAACAATTTAAAACTACTATTCTCTATTTCCTCAAATTCCCTTCCTTTTATTTTATAAACTAAATACTTATTTTAAGTCAATTATAAAAATGTAGTTTAATGCCACTAACTAAAATAAATAAATTCAATATTACATCCATCATGATGCGTCCACCTATTTCAAGTTGGACAATTTACCATGCAAAACCTACATGCAAAAAGGACAATTCAATTAACCCTCCAACTTAATAGATACTGTTTTTACTACTTTAACTATTTAGTCCTTTCTCTAAATTTAAACACACCAAAGCAATTAAGTTCATAAATTTCCACACATATTTATTCATGATTATTACACGCGACACAAAAAAAATAAAAATAATATTAGGAAATTTTTCCGGCTCGGATTTGTGATTTCGAAACCACCGTTCCGATTAGGGTTAAATTCGGACT
>CM016614.1:79761380-79843903 GCA_005393395.2 Gossypium australe
AACTTCTTCTGTAAGAGTGACTTCACATTATTTAAATAGTTTTTAGAACTATCCAATATCTATTTTAATACTATCTTTATTTGTTGGTCAATCTCTTTTCTGACAGCGTATTAATCTTCCGAACACGGACTTCTGTAACTCCACACTCATGAGCTTATTCACCCAAATCTTATAGATTTCATTATAACGTTTCAATGATAAGGGGGGTGAGGGTAGTAAAGTCTCAAATTTAACTCGCACATAAATGCACATAACACATACTATCACAAATAGCCAGTTCATTTCTACTTTCACATTCTCAAAACATTTAATAAACATTTTGTTATAATCACTTTTATTCTTAACACATAGTTCATAAGCCAACTCAAATCACTAATTCACAGTCGAATTTCTTATATAGCATCATAGCTCAAATGTCATAACTCACATGCTCATATAACTATAACATTTATCAATAACAAAGATGTTATACACCTTGATTCATACCTTTACGAGTGTCAACTCATCACCAATATATTTTCACTCAAACATTTGAGTATACATTCCATACTATCGGAATTTAGCTCGGTTGGAAAGCATATCTGTCTAATTAAAATAATTTCAGTCAAAGTCGGGAGATATCACACTATCGCGATTTAAATATGGCATGTATAGCTAGACTCACGCACACTCCGTTAGTCCTAGAATCGACTAAACCGTAGCTCTGATACCAATCAAATGTAACACCCCTACCCGAAACCTTTGCCGGAGTCGAGTATGTGGTACCACTAGACTTGACTATTTATTTAGGGCATAAAGATGTAAAGCTGTCCAACTGCGTCATGCTGACTAAATTGACCGTAACTCGAGTTACAAAACTCGAAATTTAGATCCGCAAATTTCCTTGAAACTAGACTCATATAAATTTTCACCATAATTTTTACAGAATTTTCATGTGGCCAATTTGTACAGTTTATTTATCAAAGTTACCCCTATTTCACTGCTTGACAATTCTGACCTATCTTTACAAAAACGCAGTTATCTCATTGCACAAGATTTCAATAATGTTCTTGTTTATTCCAATCAAAAATAGACTCATTAAGGATTCTAGGCATATAAACCATGCTCCAAAATTATTTTGTGCAATTTTTGACAATTTTTCCAAAACAGAACAGAGATTCACGAACTCATTCAGGACAAGTCTCACTAAAACTTAAATATCTCATAATATGTAATTCATTTGCCTACTATGTTTCTTTCATGTAAAAATAGACACAATAAGGTTTAATTCTATATCTTATTCACTCTCTAATTCCATTTCTCCTATTTTTGGTGATTTTTCAAAATCACGTTACTGGTGTTAACTAAAAACTGTTTCATTTAAACTCCAAACGTTAATCATACTTATACACAAAGTATAGCCATTTTCGCATGGCTTATACAAGTATATACACAACCTCAGACCAACAATAGTAAAACTAGACTATACATGCCATGTAACTAAATCTCCAAGCATTTATTAACCGAAACAACAATTGGATAGTGTGTTGCGATCTCCTTTGACTTCCAACCCGAGCAAGCCTTGGAAACTCTATAAACATAGGAAAATTTCACAAAGTAAGCTTTGAACGCTTAGTAAGTTATAAGCAAATAAATCACCATAGAAACATATATAATTTAATTCAAATAGGCTAAAGTTTGTTAATCACCTACACCTATACAATCACTTTCCTCATATAATCCATGTTCCTCGTTAGGTAGCTTCTCTTACTCACAATTCATGTCATCATTCGTAAACTTTCATCTTTTATAACCTTAAAGCCAACCACTCATACATGCAATAATAGATTTCATATCGATCCGTAAATCATTTTCCCATCTCAAAACAATACACATACGTTTGTTCGTGTATATACATATTAACTACCAAAATTTCTTTCTCACCTTTCAATCCATATAATTTATATATATATAACCGATCATTCAAAGTTAAATAAACTATCGCATGTACTCAAATATTCGAATCTAATATAATATCACGTATGACCACTTATACACAAATTCAATTCATCATCAAATATACACATACCTTTGTGACCGAACCTTTAAGGTTAATTTAATCAACTTATTTGATGATAACGGATTCGTAATTTCATTTACATGTATCATGCTACCATTCAACAACTATCTTGATCAATAGGTCTCAAAATCAACTACCAAGTTACCATTCATCCATTCAATCAAACTCATAGATTATTAATAACCTCTTGATACTTTAATTTCATATACAAGAAAAAGTTACCTCATTGATATTTAAATTACACAATTATCATACATCCCTTACCTATCTATCACTTTTCGGACAGCTCCATTCACTAAATTATATTTCCGTAAAATACTTAAATCCGCACCCACAATGTAATTGATGTAACGTATTACTCAATATAAGCTTCTCTTATCTTGTTATTCCCCCAATATGCAATATATATATATATATATATAATTCACATTTACCTTACACACAAGAATATACACTTATATGTATAAGGTATATAGATCCAAGTGTTCAATTTCCAAATACTAAATTGCATTCGATCTATACCACGTCAACCCATCATAACTTCGTTTAGTATGCTTAAATCTCATTATAATATCATCATTAAAATTTCCTATTTCATGCTTCTAATACAACAACCAAGTACCATCACCTTCAACCATTTCTTATCAATCTCAAGTACATGTATATATATATTTATATATTCGACAATGCCTTGAAATAATCATCAACATTCAATTTAAACTTATAAGTAATCATTTCTTCAAATTAATACCATTACTTGAGACTTACTCAAGTAGTTCCTTGAACATATCAATTACCATCCCTCACATTCGGTAATAGTAATTATAATTATAAACATTTCAATTCAGCATGAATAATTTACATTTAGTTACAATTAAGAACAATCCTTTACTTATAGACTTACACATACCTGAACACCGAACTTATTTACCGAATTAAGTTCCATATCATCAAAAGTCTATTTAAGCATATACTTATAACAATTCACCGGCATAAAGCCTGCTAGGCATAAAGCCCGATATTTTTCACCGGCACAAAGCCTGCTAGGCTTAAAGCCCGATATTATCCACCGGCACAAAGTCTGCTAGGCTTAAAGCCCGATATTATCCACCGGCACAAAGCCTGCTAGGCTTAAAGCCCGATATTATCCACCGGCACAAAGCCTGCTAGGCTTAAAGCCCGATATTATCCACCGGCACAAAGCCTGCTAGGCTTAAAGCCCGATATTTTTCACCATCAATATTATTCATAAGATTCCATCCCATCAGTTTCGGCAATCTTTAACGCACATAAAGTATATTTTCAAACCCAACCATTCTTCTTATGGCTTACCATTCATTCGGTCACACCCATACATACAAAAAGTTGTTCATTTGATTATATCATCACCTATTCAAGGTCCACCCATGTCTACTACTTAATACATAAATGTTCATCTATTTCAAGTATATATATATATTTATATATTTTGATGCATTATTCAACCATACATTCGGCCACATATACCTTGCCATAATGTTACATTCGGCCTTACCTAATTTAATAAGCTTTATTCACTCCATCATATACACATTAATACCCCATAAAAATAAGAATTTAATTCAACCAAAGTAGCTTAAAAACTTACCTCGACAGTTGTCGAATTAAGCTTCCCGGCTACTCGTTAATTTTCCTCGATCCAAAACCTTTCCCTTTTTGTACTTGATCTAATTAATTTAAATTTGAGCTCATTCAATACTTTTCTACTCGATTTAGCCATATACGAATAAGGAACAATTATAAATTCGACCTTGATATTTCACATGTTATCCAATTATATACAAGTTTATAATTATTCAAAATCATGCCAATTTATTTACTAATGAGTTAAGGCCGATTGATCCTTAGCTCATTAAAGTTCCATATAATACTCAATTTAGTCCAAACATAAAATTTCTCCCAATTTTTTTTATACCTAATTTCACATATTTTCCTCATAGCCGAACCTACTTAATAACCATATAAAATCATACAACTTATTTAACAAGTTAAATACCACTATTTTCATCTCATCTAAAAATTTCTACTTAAAACATATTGAGTTTAAACATACATTATATTTATTTATCAAGCATAGCTAGCCCAAATTTAATCACTAATGGTTGAACCTATATCATGTCTAAATCTCAAAATCTTTTACATGGGTTTGGTAATACTCAAAGAGATGAACCTAAAAATACCAGAATTTAAGAAAATGAAGTTCAAAAGCTACCTCATGGGAGCATGCAAGAACCGAATGAAAATGCTTAAACTTCTCTTTTCTTCCTTCAAATTTCGGCACTCCAAGGCTAAAGGTAGGAGATGACTCTCCACTACTTGTTTTATCCTTTATTTTACTTATTATAAAATACTTCAACTAAAATAATGCAGCCATTCTACATATGAAATTGTGTTTCCTAGCATGCTTGCCGTCCACCTCATGTAATTTGGGCAATTTGACATGCAAGTCCTCATGCAAGAAAGACAATTCAATTAGGCCCTTCTAATCTCAACATAGTTATCTTTCATATTTGTTCCATTTTAGTCCTTCACTTAAAATAGTTCATTAAAACACCCAATTTAACCTATGATATTATAACATATTCTTAATTACACAACATTTATATCAAATTAATAATTCAATAACAATCTAACACATTTTGTCTCTTCACCCCCTTTTGGCCGCATATACTACTTCAACACACATATATATCTCAACATATATATATATATATATATATATATATATATATACAAATTTATAAGACCAAACAATTTAAACCAACTCAACATCATAAACATTCACCCAAACATTAGCCGAATGTAAAGGGCATTTCTATGCTCAATTTACAATAATTTCCCTAACATTTCAAACAATTTAAAGCTACTATTCTCCATTTCCTCAAATTCCCTTCTTTTTTTTTTAAACTAAATACTTATTTAAGTCAATTATAAAAATGTAAATTTAATGCCACTAACTAAAATAAATAAATTCAATATACATCCATCATGATGCCGTCCACCTATTTCAAGTTGGACAATTTACCATGCAAAACCTACGTGCAAAAAGGACAATTCAATTAACCCTCCAACTTAATAGATACTGTTTTACTACTTTAACTATTTAGTCCTTTCTCTAAATTTAAACACACCAAAGCAATTAAGTTCATAAATTTCCACACATATTTATTCATGATTATTACACACGACACAAAAAAAAATAAAAAATAATATTAGGAAATTTTTTTTTCCGGCTCGGATTTGTGATTTCGAAACCACCGTTCCGATTAGGGTTAAATTCGGACTGTTACACAAACTATCATGTTGCAAACATTAAAATAATAATAAAATAATTATTTTGACCTCAAATTTGTGGTCCCAAAACCACTGTTCTGATTTGACTAAAAACGAGCTGTTACAGTGCAGAGCAAAAAGTCTCTGCTTTGTGTTTATTTTTCGTCCCAGAGTCGATGTCATGACACACTAGGGCCTGTGTCGCAATAGAGGTGGCATTATACTCCTCATTGAAAATTCTTTAGGGGTATGTTGCGACACCCTAAATCCGTGTCGTGACACCGAAGGTAGTTTCATACTCTCTCCATTATGTTCTTTATGTTGCGACATCGAGCTTCCCGTGTTGCAACATAGCGTTCAATATTGGTCTAAAATGCCTTCTAATGGACTCTTGCACACTCATAATTGGTACGTTGGCTCTCACTTAGGCTTCCTTCGACCCTTAAGGTCAACAAAAGACTCAATTTACACATTTTATTAAAGGTAAGTAAAGCTAAAGAAAATTAACTAAAATATTACAAAAATTCTTGTATTTGAGCTCCTTAAATGTGAAAACTAGTTTAATCTACTACACCTATTTATGATAGATTAGATATCATAGGTGGGACTATCCTGGAAGATAATGCTTTGGTCCCTGTTGTTCAAGAGTTTTATGCATCCTTACGTGTAACAGCCTGATTTTAGGGCTAGTCGGAACAGTGGTTTCGGGACCACTAATCTGAGGTTGAAGAAAAATATTTTAATATTATTTTATGTGTTATAGCATGATTACAAGGATGGATGAAAATTTTGGTGCTTTAATTTTAGCGATTGTATGTTTAATTGCGAAAAAGGACTAAATCAAATAAAGTGCGAAAGTTTCATTTTACAAGCTAGAGGTGTCTAATATCTATGGAATATTAAATTGGAGGTCCTTAATGTGCAATTAGGCCATGAGAGGGTGTTGGTCGGCCATAGGGACAAGGGAGACAAAGGCATTAAATTGGTCAAAATTTTGGTAATATTAGGTGACCAAAATGAATAAAATAAGATAAACAAAAGAAGATATCATCTTTTACTATTCCTATTTCTTACCAAAATTTTAAGAGAAAATAGAGGTTTTTGGAGCTTAAACTTTCAGCCAAGCTATTCCCTAGCAAGTAAGTGATTTTAGAGGTCTTTCTTGATAATTTTTGTACTTTTGAAACCCCTTAAGCTTAAGCTAGCTATTGAGGGGACTATTTTGCAAAATGGTTGAAAGTTTAGGGACTTTCCATGAGAGTGTTTATATTGTTTGCTGGGTTTTTATGGAAGAAAATGAATGTTAGTGGGTTAAGGAATAACTTTTTTTAAAGGTTTTTCCATAAAAACACCTAAATGGGACTTATTTGTAAAGGTTGTAATTGAGTAATAAATGCATGAAATGATTGGCTTTGTGAATTGTTATAAGAGAGATAAGTGTTCAGCTAGGCTTGTTTAATGAGAAAATGTGATGAAAAACAATTTACGAGCCTAGAGGCAAAATCGTAATTTTGCCAAAGTATAAGGGCAAAATGGTCATTTTTGCCTAAGTAGAAATTTTGATGTATCATGAGTTATGTAGTGATTAAATGAGTTTATTATTATAGATTAAGAAGAGTGAGGAAACAACCTTGACCGAGTAAAAGGCAAGGTTACGGACTAAAACTTCGATTAACACATTTTGCACCGAGGTAAGTTTATGTGTAAACGATACATCTTTAATACATATATTGTTCTTATTGATACATTGTATGGATTAAAATACTTATTGATGAGATTGATTAAAAATGATAGATAATGAGTAATTCTCGTCTGAACCTCGGAATAGAAATGTAAGTACAGACAAATATCCGTAATTATCATTTGGTGGGCTGTGTGCGATACCATCGTAATTATCATTGTTGGTGGGCTGTGTGTGATACCACCTTATTATTTATTCATGATGAGATGTGTGCGATACCATCATTTATATTGTCATTTGGTGGGTTATGTGTGAAATCACCGTAATTATCATTGTTGGTGGGCTGTGTGTAATACCACCTTATTATTGATTAATGGTGGGCTGTGTGCAAAACCATCGGGTACTTGTATCTTTCCGAAAGGTTCATCGAGAAGCTTGTTTAAGTAAATATTTCATGTGGCTTTGTGGTGATAAATGCAAGGCATAAGTACAAACAAATGTGAGCAATGTATTTGATATATGGTTGGGATGTGGTAAGAGTGGAGACGACTAAGCATGATTATGGAAATGTGAATTGCTCTTACATAATATGTAATGTTTGTGATTGATTAGCATATGGTATGATGTTTATTGTTTACATGTAGACTTACTAAGCTTAAAGCTTACTCCCTTTCTTTTCCCTTTTTTTATAGTGTCACAGAGCCAACTTGGGATACGAAGATAATCAGAAGATCACCCACACTATTAGCTCGTCTTGGTATATTTAAACTTAGCATTTTGAGTATGGCATGTATAGGGACTAGACTTAGTGAAATGTCATGTTGTTTTGGCCAAGTGTGTTGGCTCATTCAAAGGTGAACTCTTTTGTATAAGGCCATGGTTGATGGCTCTTTATTATTAATCTATGAAAAAATGAGGTTATTCATGAATGTGTATGAAACACCGCAAACCCGGCCCACGAGCTTTGACCAGATTTGGTATGTTCCTTAAGTAAACCGGTTTCAAATTCTTTTGTTCCATGGGAAAAACTTATGCGATTTTAAGAAAAATCTTGTTTTGGGTTGGGCTTGGGTTGAAAAAAATCAGTTTTATCTTATTTTGAAATCCAATTAATTAAGGTGACAAAACAATTAGGGTTTATTTTACGAAAAATAAATTTACTCAAACTTTAATTGACAATAATTCGTGAACATAATAATTGGAAATGAAAATAAAGAAATAAAACTATGGCCTTATTACATCAAGTAAAAACCCAAAATAAAATTCTTAAGTACTTAAATAAAATTAAGAGTCCATATTGAATAAGACTTCAAACTGAGCATGGCCACCACAAGTTCTGCCGTCCCGGTCCAACACTGCTCATCACCTGAAAAATGTTCCCACAACGGGGTGAGTCAACAGACTCAATGTGCAACCAACACTAAAATTTAATAGATTTAGGCATACCATACATATCATGTTCACATAATAATTCAAGATAATGATGCAATCCCGAACCCAAACCTAGATGCCATCCTCTACACATCCTCGTACCAACCTGCACACCGTGGGGACTACTAAGTCAACCCTCCTTCCGCTACACACCATCGAAGGCAGTCGCTGCAGTCGACGTGCTCATCGCCCATATAAGATTCGTTGCATAGCCACCAGATTCAGATAATTGTGTCATGAGACACCACATTCAGATAATGTAACCGAAGTTACCACATTCAGATAATGTGAACGAAGCCACCACATTCAGATAGTGAGACCGAAGTCATCACATTCACTTCCCCTTTCTCATATACCCCGAATGCCTTATATATATTTTATATCATGCACATCATACTTAAATTCACATTCATGTCACTTTTCACATGTTAAAATATAACATATTTCGTAATCCTAGTAGGAGTAGGAAACGTACCTGAGTACTTTGTACAACATTAGGGTATTTTAGCCACATTCACATTCTTATACATTCATATATTAAATATTTGCCATATAACATATTAAAAGTTAGTGTGGGGTACACACCTGATTTGCTTAGGGTTTCCAATCCAAATCCCGAAAAGCTTGATCTAATGCCTTAGATCTTAGATCTCTACATTTAATCAATCATTCAATACTTAGTAAAGAACCATTCGGCCATAAATCCAAATCCTAGTAGGATTAGTACACTAAAACTTACCTTGCAATTTCCAAATCCCGAAAGTATTCCTTGCCTTATATGTCTGTCGAAATCCCTATAACTTCATGTTAGATGAATTTCTAACATTTATTCATAACAAATAACCCTTAGCCGAATGTTAAATATGACTTACCTTGAGTCTTAGAAATCCCGAAACTTCGTTGTACTTCTCCTTATAGTCGACAACTACTAGATCCCGAAGAAAACCTTCCAAATTTCGGCCATGGAATTCTAAAGGAGTTAGATTCCTATATTTCGGCTAAAGAGAGATTGAAAATCAAATAATAGTTGATTTCGGCTTTGGCAGAATTTCAGCTTTTGGTGCTATGAAGAATTCGGCTAGGTTGGACTGTGTTTTTGGTTTTGAATAAAAGAGAGAGGAGGCTAGGGAATTCGGCTAGACAAAAGAAAAGAGAAGAGAAGAGAACCCTAAGAATTTCAGCAGAGAGAGAAGAGGAGAAAAATTGATGAGTAGCCCTCCTTCCTTCCTTTTATAGCCGAAATTATCATCTAAGGAGTCCCTTACTTGGCCACCACTCTTCTATTTGATAACTTTATCCTTTAATTATCATAAAATAAAAGAGTTTAATCCAACATTTATCTCATGGGAATAATGATAAATAAATCCCTTATTTATCTCTAGAAAATACTTAAGATAAACCATCATTTATCCCTATTTAGCCGAATTTTAAAGAGAATAAAACTCCCTTTTTAAAAGCCTTGTTGCCGTCCACCTCTGTGCTTCTGGAAGCAAAAATAAAATTTCTTTTATTTGCTACCCATGTGACTCGAACTCAGGCCCAACACCCTTGCATGTGGCGCCATTTGAACACCTGATTTGCTTAACGAATTCCTTGAAATCCCGAAAAAATCGATCTATTGCTTTAGATCTCAATTCCTACATTTGGTAACCTTAGTATGTTAGCATAAAGCCTATAAAACCAAATCCTAGTAGGATTTGTATTCTTAAAACCTACCTTGTTGTCGAATTGACTATAGTCAAATCCCGAAAACTTTGTTGTACACCTTCTTGCATTCGGCCAAACATTAAGTCACATCATAGGTTAGTTTCGGCTTTTAAACAAAGTAAGAAATAGATCTAGATATCCAAAATAGGCCTTGGCCGAATGTTGTAGACATCTACCTTGTGGATTTTAAATCCCGAAACTCACCGAATAACTAGGAAACACGCGGCTTGTGGTGTACCTTCGGGAAAAGAACTTCTCCTTCCTTGTAGTCGACACTTAGTAAATCCCGAAAGATCTCTTCAAGGTTTCGACAAATCTTAAAAGAAAAAGGATGAAACCGAATGAGATCTTACCCTTACTTTAGATATCGATAGTTCCTTTGCTTGAAGTCTCAAACTATTCGGCTATGGCCTTGATCTTAGCAAGCTTTCAGCTTTTGGAGGGATTAGAAAGAAAAGAGAAAAAAGAGAATAATGGCAGAGAGAATTCGGCAGAGAGAAGAGGAGAAACTTTAGAGAATTTCGGCAGAGGTTTTCTTGAAGAGAAAAGTATGAATGAAGAGTAGCCTTACTCTCCCTTTTATAGCCGAAATTAATAGGCTAGAGTCCCTTACTTGGCCACCACTCTTCTATTTTGATAGCTTTATCCCTTGAATTATCACTTTATAAAAAGAATTTAATCTAACTATTAACTCTTGAAAATAATGATAAATAAATCCCTTATTTATCCCCTATTTAGCCGAAATTTAAAGAGAATAAAACTCCTCTTTTAAGAGCCTTAATGCCGTCCACCTCTCTGCTTCTGGAAGCAAAAATAAAACTTCTTTTATTTGCTTCCCATGTGACTCGAACTCAGGCCCAACACCCTTGCATGTGGCGCCATTTCTAGAGGCCCTAAGTGACATCTTCAGGCCACTTTTCCAAGCCTGTTTGTGTGTCAAATTCCTCCTACTAATTTTCTTAAGGCCACCTTGCCTTAATTTCCTCTTTTTAAACCTTAAAACTTGACATTTCTCTACATTTCCAAGTTTCCAAAAATTTTCGTTTGCCTCCTTTAAACTTAACATTTCCTTACATTTCCAAGTTTCCAGAAATGTTCACTTTCCTCTTTTGAATCATTTCCAAATCATTTCCTTACCTTTCTTAGTTTCCAAAAAGGTTCACTTTCCTTTTTTAAACTTAACATTTCCATACATTTCCAGGTTTCCAAAAATGTTCAAAACATAGTCATAACACATAAGACATGTCATTTCTTACAATTAAACCGAAAATGTATAGGCCCTTTTTAGGATGTTACAGTGTATGATGTATGATTGAGTTGCTTGGTTAAAGTATGCATGAAACGATTGACGGTTGTATGCGATTTATGTTTGTATGAGTTAGGGTGATAAAAAGAGCTTGGCAAATAGCCTTGTTCTTGTCCACACGGGTAGACACACGGGCGTGTGTCTAGGCCGTGTGTGACACATGGTCAGCCTCATAGGTGTGTGGTTAGGCCGTGTGTCCCTTGTATGCTAGTTTTACAAGTCAATATGCTTAGTAGCAAACACACGGGCAGAGATACGGCCGTGTCTCAGCCGTGTGGATGGCACGCCCATGGACATGGGCGTGTGCCCAGGCCGTGTGAAGTCTGCACCTGAAATTTGGAATTTAATTCGCGACATGGACGAAGGACATGGGCGTGTGCTCAGACTGTGTGACATTTTTTGGTTGATGACGTCAGAAACAGAATGCCATGGTTTTGGCACACGGGCTAAGACATGGGCGTGTCGAGGTTGTGTGAGGGACACGAGCCAGGGACACGGGTGTGTGTCTGGCCGTGTGAAAACCCCTGTAGGTTCAAATTGAGAAATAATTCCACACGGGTGTGGAACACGGGCATGTGATATGCCACACGTGCGTGTCCCTTCTCCCATACGGGCGTGTGGAATGTTTAATGAAAATTTTCTAAGACTTTGAGGGATATCTTAAAGAGTTCGATTTGGTCCCGTGCTATTCTTAAAGCGTGATTTAAGTCTCGTAGGCTTGTTTGAGAGGTGTAATAAAAGTTTTAAATTGGAGAGGAAAGTCAAGTCTCAGAATTTCATGATTGATTGCGTATAAGTCTAGTAATGCCTCGTATCCTATTGCGGCATCAAATACGGGTAAGGGGTGTTACATTTAGTGGTATCAGAGCTAATGTTTAGTTGGTCCTTTGACTACATTAGCGTGTGTAAGAGTCTAGTTATACATGCCATAAACGTATATTGATAGTATGGTGACTTCTGACAATTTTAAACTATGTTTTCGTATAGTAAATGGATCCCGACCGAGTTACTATTGATGACGCTACTAGTAACGCGCTGGCTCTTGCGCAAGGGACCACGCCTGTAGAAAGTAGAGCCGAGACTTTAGGTCAAGGAGAAGAGGCTCGGGAAGCCTTTCTCCACATGATGAGTAATTGGTACACCGAGTTTGTACGAGCGAATCCTAATGCTCAACCTCCTCCAACCCCACCTATACCTCAGCTAGTCCCCGTGGCTCCTCAAGGTATAGATTTGGTGAGAATGACTAAACCCCCGGTTGACAAAATTCGAAAACAAGGGGCCGAGGAATTTAGAACTGACATAGATGATGACCCTGAAAGAGCGGAGTTCTGGCTTGAGAACTCTATGCGGGTATTCGATGAACTCTCTTGCATGCCTGAGGAGAGCTAAAAATGTGCTGTGTCATTACTGAAGGACTCGGCATATCGTTGGTGGAAAAGACTAACATCTATAGTACCGAGGGAGAGAGTGACATGGGACTTCTTCTTGGAAGAGTTCCAAAAGAAGTACATAAGTCAGAGATTTGTAGATCAGAAACGGAAGGAGTTCCTTGAATCAAACAAGGCAAAATGACTGTGGCAGAGTATGAGCTCGAGTTTGTTAGGCTCAGCAAGTATGCGCAAGAGTGTGTGTCTACAGAAGCTATCTTGTGCAAGAGGTCCGAAGATAGACTGAATTAAGATATCAGATTGCTAGTTGGGATTTTGGAATTGAAGGAATTTGTAGTTTTGGTCGATAGAGCTTGCAAGGCTGAGGAGTTGAATAAGGAAAAGAGAAAAGCCATGATTGAGGCCCGAGATGCAAAGAAGGGGCCAATGAGTAAATCGTTCCAAACTCAATCAAAGAGGTCCAAGGAAATGAACCCTTGGACGACTGCGTCAGTTGAGTATTCACACTGAGATCGAGGTAATACATATTTGGGCTCGAGAGGTCAAGCCACCTCGATGGCAAGTGTGGGCAATCCAAAGTCAAATAAACCAGAGTGTCCAAATTGTGGTAGGCAGTATACTGGAGAGTGTTGGGGGAACAGCTGTAATTTCTACAAGTGTGGTTCACCTGACCATTTCATTCGGAACTATCCAGAGAGGGATGAGAAGGATGGAAAACAAGAAGTAAGGGCAAGCAATGTACCTTCGAGGGGTAGACTACAAAAGAACCCGAGAGGTGGGACTAGTAGTAAAGGTGCGCCTAGAGACTCTGCTGTGAGATCGGAGGGTCGAGCACCTGCAAGGACTTATGCCATTCGCGCTCGCGAAGAGACATCATCTCTAGATGTGATAACGGGTACTTTTTCTCTCCATGATATCTTTGTTGTTGCTTTGATTGATCCGGGGTCTACCCATTCTTATATTTGCATGAAATTGGCATCTAGCATAAATATGATTGTTAAGTCTACGAAATTCGTAGTAAGAGTGTCTAACCCTTTAGGAAAACATGTGTTAGTTGACAAGGTGTGTAGGAATTGTCCTGTTGCCGTTTGATGAATTTGACCTGATTCTCGGTATGGATTGGTTGACTACTTATAATGTTTTAGTAAATTGCAATAGTAAGTTTATTGAATTGAGATGTGTAAATGGAGATGTCATTCGGGTTGAATTAGGTAAATCGGATAGTTTGCCTGTAGTGATTTAATCTATGGCAGCTGAGAAATACATGAGAAAAAGGTGTGAGTCCTATCTTGCCTTTGTACTGAATACTCAAGAGTCAGCGGTAAATATTGAATCAGTGCTTGTGGTGTGCGAGTATCCGGACGTGTTCCTGGAAGAGTTACCCAAATTGCCTCCAGTTAGAGAGGTTGAGTTTGGTATTGAGTTAGCTCTGGGTACGAAACTTATTTCGGTTGCTCCGTATAGGATGACACAATTGGAGTTAAAAGAATTGAAGGTTCAATTGCAAGAGTTAACGGATAAAGGTTTTGCAAGACCAAGCTATTCACCCGTGGGTTGCTTCGGTACTTTTCGTGAAGAAGAAAGACAGGTCGATGAGATTGTGTATAGACTACAGACAATTCAACAAGGTAATAGTGAAGAATAAGTATCCTTTGCCAAGGATAGATGATCTGTTTGACCAACTGAAGGGAGGTACAATGTTTTCTAAGATAGACTTAAGGTCTGGCTATTACCAGTTGAGAGTTAAGGAGCAAGATGTGCCGAAAACTACATTTTGGACGAGGTATGGCCATTATGAGTTTCTTGTCATGCCATTTGGCTTAACAAATGCTCTTACGATCTTTATAGATTTAATGAACCGTATCTTTCAGCAGTATTTGGATAAGTTCGTAGTTGTTTTTAATGACGACATACTAATTTATTCCCGAGATGAGAGTGAACATGTAGAACACCTAAGAATTGTGTTGCAGACTTTAAGAGACAAGCAGTTGTATGCTAAATTTAGCAAGAGTGAGTTTTGGCTCTGAGAGGTCAAATTCTTAGGACACATTGTGTTGGGTGATGGCATTAGAGTTTATATGTGCAAGATCTCGGCTATCGTGGAGTGAAAACCGCCGAGGAATGTGTCAGAGATTAAAAGCTTTTTGGGTATAGTGGGTTACTACATAAGATTTGTAAAAGGGTTTGCCATGATTGCTACCCCGATGATGAAACTGTTGCATAAAGATGTTAAGTTTGAATGGACTGAGAAATGCCGATAGAGTTTCGAGAGATTAAAAGCATTGTTGATTGAGGCACCGATTTTAGTACAACCTGAGTCGGGAAAGGAGTTTGTAGTCTACAGTAATGCATCATTAAATGGTCTTGGCTATGTGTTGATGCAAGAGGATAAAGTAGTGGCTTATGCCTCGAGACAGCTAAAACCGCATGAGAAGAATTATCCGACTCACGATTTGGAGTTGGTTGTGATCGTTTTTTCTTTGAAGATTTTATTTGTATGGTGAAAAGTGTCGAATCTTTACTGATCACCAAAGTTTGAAGTACCTGATGAACCAAAAGGATTTAAATTTATGACAACGGTGGTGGCTTAAATTATTGAAGGATTATGAGTTAGTAATCGATTACCACCTGGGAAAAGCGAATGTGGTTGCGGATGCCTTGAGTAGAAGATCCCTATATGCTTTGGGAGCTATGAATACGAGTTTAGTATTGTCTGATGATGGTGCTGTATTGGCCGAGTTGTGGGCTAGGCCATTATTTCTTCAGCAGATATGTGAAGCTTAAAAGAATGATAGAGAAATAAAAGTTAAGAGAGCTCAGTGCAAATCAGGAAATGTCTCTGATTTTCGGGTTGGTTCGGATGATTGCTTGATGATTCATGATAGAGTTTGTGTACCAAAGGATGATGAGTTAATTCGGAAAATTTTACATGAAGCACACAGTAGGTGCTTGTTAGTACATCCGTGCAGCACAAAAATGTACAATAATTTGAAGAAGTTGTATTGGTGGCCGGGTATGAAAAGAGACATCTCCGAGTTTGTTACAAAGTGTGATCTGTCAACAAGTAAAAGCTGAGCATCAAGTACCTTCGGGATTACTTCAGCCAGTGATGGTTCCGGAGTGTAACCGAGATCGAATCACAATAAATTTCGTAACGGGGTTACCTACAGCTCCGAAAAAAGAAAGATGATGTGCGGGTTATTGTGGATAGATTAATGAAATCGGCTCACTTTATACCGGTGCGTGTGGATTACTCACTTGATAAGTTGGCCGAGCTGTATATTGTTGAGGTTGTAAGATTACATGGGGTACCTATATCTATTATCTCGGATAGAGATCCAAGATTTACTTCGAGGTTTTGGAAGAAGCTGTAGGAAGCCTTGGGTACAAGATTGAATTTTAGTACTGCGTTCCATCCTCAAATCGATGGCCAATCTGAAAGAGTGATTCAAGTTCTTGAGGACATCTCTGATGCTGTGTTTTAGAGTTCGAAGGTAGTTGGGAAAAATAACTACCTTTGGTTGAGTTTGCCTACAACAATAGTTATCAGTCGAGTATATGGATGGTATTGTACGAAGCTTTATATGGTCACAAGTGTCGGACTCCCTTGTATTGGACAGGGCTCATTGAGAAGCAAATTCACGGGGTTGATCTAGTTAAGGAAACCGAGGAGAAAGTGAAAGTAATCCGTGGTAGTCTGAAAGCTGCTTCAGATCGACAAAAGTCATACGGGGATTTGAAAAGGAAAGAAATCGAGTTTCATGTGGGCGATAAAGTATTCCTGAAAGTATCTCCGTGGAAGAAAATAATGAGATTTGGTCGAAAGGGGAAATTGAGTCCACGATTCATAGGGCCGTATGAGGTTATTGAAAGGATTGGGCCAGTAGCTTATCGGTTGACTTTGCCGATAGAGTTATAGAGAATACACAACGTGTTTCATGTGTCGATGTTGTGGCAATATCGTTCCGATCCTTCGCATGTGATTCCTCCAACTAAAATTGAGATACGACCGGACATGACGTATGAAGAGGAACCAATTAAGATTTTGGCTCGAGAGGTTAAACAGTTGAGGAATAAGAGCATAGCCTTAGTGAAAGTGTTATGGAAAAAACACGGAGTAGAAGAGGCTACGTAGGAACCGGAAGAAACCATGAGAGAACAGTACTCAAACCTTTTTACCGGTAAGATTTTCAGGGATGAAAATCTCTAAATGGGGGAGAGTTGTAACAACCCAATTTTGGGGCTAGTCGAAATAGTGGTTTCGGTACCACTAATCCGAGGTTGAAGAAAAATATTTTAATATTATTTTATGTGTTATAGCATGATTACAAGGATGCATGAAAATTTTGGTGCTTTAATTTTAGCGATTGTATGCTTAATTGCGAAAAAGGACTAAATCGCATAAAGTGTGAAAGTTTCATTTTACAAGTTAGAGGTGTCTAATAGCTATGGAATATTAAATTGGAGCTCCTTAATGTGTAATTAGGTCAATGAGAGGGTGTTGGCTGGCCATAGGGACAAGGGAGACAAAGGCATTAAATTGGTCAAAAATATGGTAAAATTAGGTGACCAAAATGAATAAAATAAGATAAATAAAAGAAGATATCATCTTTTACTATTTCCATTTATTCTTCCACCAAACTTTTAAGAGAAAATAGAGGTTTTTGGAGCTTAAACTTTCAGCCAAGCTATTCCCTAGCAAGTAAGTGATTTTAGAGGTCTTTCTTGATAATTTTTGTACTTTTGAAACCCCTAAAGCTTAAGCTAGCTATTGAGGGGACTATTTTACAAAATAGTTGAAAATTTAAGGGCTTTCCATAAGAATGTTTATATTTTTTTTGAGTTTTTATGGAAGAAAATGAATGTTAGTGGGTTAGGGAATAACTTTTTTTAAAGGTTTTTCCATGAAAACACCTAAATGGGACTTATTTGTAAAGGTTGTAATTGAGTAATAAATGCATGAAATGATTGGCTTTGTGAATTGTTATAAGAGAAATAAATGTTTAGCTAGGCTTGTTTAATGAGAAAATGTGATGAAAAACTATTTACGAGCCTAGGGGCAAAATCGTAATTTTGCCAAAGTATAAGGGCAAAATGGTCATTTTTTCCTAAGTAGAAATTTTGATGTATCATGAGTTATGTAGTGATTAAATGAGTAAATTTTATTATTATAGATCAAGAAGAGCGTGGAAACAACCTTGACCAAGGAAAAGGCAAGGTTACGGACTAAACATTCGATTAACACATTTTGCACCGAGGTAAGATTATGTGTAAAGGATACATCTTTAATACATATGTTGTTACTTATTGATACATTGTATGGATGAAAATACTTATTGATGAGATTGATTGAAAATGATAGATAATGAGTAATTCTCGTATGAACCTCAAAATAGAAATGTAAGTACGGACAAATATCCGTAATTATCATTTGGTGGGTTGTGTGCGATACCACCGTAATTATCATTGTTGGTGGGTGATCGTTGTTTTATGCAATGTCAAAGTCTTAAAATTTATATAAAGAATTATCGAACCTGGAAACTAACTATGACAACGATGTGAGGCAAGCGCACCTATCGAACAATAGTATAGTTAAGGCAAGACCGGATTGTCAAACCCAAAGGAACCAAAAGTACTAATACTAACTCTCTTTTTATTCTTTAGCTTAAGAATTAAATGAATTTTTATCTAATCTAAAATTAACTAACGACTAAATTGAAGACTCTAAGACAAAGAAAAATGAAATTGGGAAAATAACTTTGAGGAAAAACCAATTGATTTAGACGATACCCAAGGAAAAATCCACTTAGACTTCACTTGTTACCTAACTCTGAACCAGACAATTTATTCATTTGACCTGATTCGTAGGATTCCCTAACGTATATTAATCCCTCTCTCGAAGCGACAAACGTCTAACCCTAGGTTGATTAATTGAAATCTCTTTCTAATTAAAACCCCTAGAATTGCATTAACTCGATCTATGGACTCCCATATTAGGTTTCACCTTAATCCGGCAAAATCTCGTCACCCTATCTCTAGGCGTGCGATCAACTCCGCTTAATTATGCTATATCTACTCTTAGGCAGGGACTTTTTCTCCTCCACCTAAGCACATCATACTTGAATTAATATCCCGAAAATATCAATACAAAAATTAAGAACACATAATTAAGAATAAGTCAAATATTTATCATATAGCTCAGCAAACAATAACAAGATTCATCTTAGGTTTCATCCCCCTCAAGTATTTGAGGGTTTAGTTCATAACAATAGAAGAAAACATCTCAGAAGAAAAGATAAAGAAAAACATAAGAAATCCCTAAAACCCCCTAAAGGAATTGATGGAGAAATCCTTCTTCTTGAGTATGATTTCGACTTCTTGAGATGAATCAATTGGCTATCTTCAAGTAAATCCCCACAAATCTGCCTTCTTTGGCCTAGCTGGACGCCCCCTGACTAAAGCCTTGGGTTCCCCCCTTTTAGGTTATACTTAGGGTATTTATATAGGCTTCTGAATGTGTTTCGTCGCCCCTAAGTATCCTAATCCGAGTGAAATTTCTCTTAGTCATGGCAGGGACACGCCCATGGCACACGCACGTGTAAGTCGTGGCCAGGCCCTGTTCGAGGGTTTTGAATGAGGCATGGACGTGTGGTCTTGGGCCCAAGCCGTGTGGATTTTGTGATATGGCCCATTTACTCCGTTTTGGGCCTGTTTCTCGTTCTTTTCACCCTTTGGTGCTCTCCTGGGTATAAAACATGAAAACAAAGGATTAAGAGCACCAAATTACACAATTCAAGGCTTAAATCATCCAAAAGCATGCTAAATGTGGGCCTAAAATATGTTACTTTTACAGTTTATCAAATACCCCCACACTTAAGCTTTTGCTTGTCCTCAAGCAAAATTCTCATCTCACAATTAAAACGAACTTCCCTGATTCATAATATTCATCAATAATGTTTCATCATAATTTAATGATAATTCATACATTGATAACTCAACTCAAAGAGTCCTAAAGATTCAAACAATCAAAGTCATACATTTATAGCCCGAAAACGTTAGGTGTTTCCCTTTACCTAATTAATTACCTTTGATTCGAAATTGACAAGGGTTGACATCCTCACTAAAGATTCACTCAAATCACTCAAAGTGTTTAAGGTTCAAAATTAAGCACTCAAAAGTCGAACATAAAGAGTTAATCCCATAGGCTTGCATGAAAATCTAATCTCCACCACTATAATATGAGATGATACACAAATCAAAAGGTCTTTAACAGGGTTGTAACGGGGCTTGGGTTAAAGGTGTGGCTAAAGGCTGAATTAGCGGGTTAGAATCGAGATTGACTTGACACATCACCTAACTAGAGATATCGAACTGATAATAATTACATAAATAATATTCTAATATGAGCTTCTTTTTCAATAATTTAGAATTTAACGTATAAGCTCGCCTAATCACAAAACTAATAGTGAATATTCTTCGATTTTTTTTAAGAACAAGTCAAATACATAATAAAAGATAAATTCAACTACTGAAATAAAATAATTAGGCAACCGATCAAATCAAATCTCGATAGAAAGGGTAGTCAAGGAATGGTGATAACAAATACAAAGGGTTTTGAGTTAATATTAGTAGGTGAGTCAATAAAAAGGGTTGTTAGGATTAAACGGGGTGCATTAGGGGTTAATTGTGAAGGTAGGCTTTTAGTGGAGTGAGTGGGTTAAAACCTAGGTGCCCTTATCATCTCTGTATATCAACTCAAAGGTGTGGTCTTGACATGTATAATCGATGCAAGCTCTAGAATAACAAATCAATGTTGACACACTTATAACCAATAAGTGAGTAAGGAAAAGAATATATGCTCTATAAGGCTCAAAATCTTACAAAAATTATGGGTGTTCAACCTCGTAAATTTCAAACTTCAAGGTAATAATTAGATTCAGGTAGACAACTAAAAAATTTTAAATTTCTAAAAAATAAACTTATTATGCTTGATTATCTAGTATCTTAAAGTTTAGTCATCAATGCACAATTATCGATGACTTAATCCAAAACATATCAATAAAAACCATAAATTAGGGAATTTCATTCTAATCATAATATGAGGAAATTACTTTAAGACAAGACATCATTCAGGGATTTGAGAATAATGTAGAAAGTTTGGCATTTTTCTCAAAATAAATATTCATCCCCCCACACTTAAGATGTACATTGCCCTCAATGTACAAAGATGTATATGAAATTTAAGAGAAAGGGAGAGGTGAAACTTCTTGAATTTGGATGGTTTCCTTGAGTTGGGAGTCCCGAGATGTGGTGGTTGCTACCGAGCTCTGCGCTAGATGAAGAAATTGGAAAGCTCGTAGAGAATTATCCAGGAAATAATAATAATAATTTAAAATATACTAAAGATATATTTAAAGACAAGAAAGATAAAGAGAAAGAAAATAGAAAGTAAAATAAAATTAAAGTAAAAGATGAATGGACCGAAGAGTCCTTATTGTTAGATGGGTTGCGAGGTGGGTGTGACTTCTAAGGCTGGATTCGGGTGGCGGTGGTTGAAGTGGCGTGATTCCCAAACAGCCTTTAGAACCTACAACCACAAAACTAGAAAGAAATAAACTAAATTAAGCGTAAGATAGTCAAAGAGAAGGAAAATAAAGGAAAAGAGAAAATAAAAATATAAGTTAAATGGTCTCAAAGACCCTTGGCTTGTCGAGTGGATGAAGCGGCCAGCATGAACTTATGTAGATCGGTCTCCCACGGGGGACTGTATTTGGATCCTTCCGCTTCTTCGACATAGTTGTGGTGTGGCTCGATGGTTGGGGGAAAGATTAGAGATGAGGAGTATGAAAGGGTTTGAGAAGGAGAAGGAAAATAAAGTGGTATGGGAGGAGAGGGGTGGGTGGTTTAAATAGAAATTTAGCGTCTGGTGCCTCCCCACGCCCGTGTACCATGGGCATGTAGCGTCGTACGGTCATATCGCACGGCCGTGTTTTGCTTTGTTCGCTTCTCCCACGCCCATGTTCAGGTCTCCACGCCCGTGTATGATCTAACAGTGTCGGCCAAGGCTGCATCGCATGGCTGTGGCGTGGTAGTTGGAGTCTATGACTCGAAGATATGATTCGTTCTGACTCGTACCATCTCTGCCATATTAGTACGGAGATTCGGTGCATCCACACAGCCACGACCACGACCGTGTGGCTTGAAAATCTGCACTTTTGGTTAGTTTATAATTAGATGCGGGAGTAGAAATAAAAAAATAAAAAAATAAAATTAAAGGAATGTAAAAGTTAATAGAGTTAGTGCTCGAGTTGCCTCTCGAGAAGCGCTCGTTTATAGTCTTAAGCTAGACTTACATCTCATTCACATATTCATGGTAATTTGAGGAGTTGAAAGTCCTTCCTCATGCTAGCAGTTCCATTATCATGATAGAGTCTAAGACGAGTGGCGTTTATTTTCAAAGTGCCAAAAATAGGATTACTTACCTCGACTGTTCCGTATGAGAAAACTTTGATTACCTTAAAAGGGATTTCTTTGTTTGTGTTAGGATTAAGAGGAGGTATTCGTGGCTCTGCTTTTTCTATCAATACTTGATCTCCAATTTTGAACTTGTTTGTCTCGTAGAGTGACTTTGGTTTTGCTTCATGTATCATTAGCTTTTCTTTGAGATGTGTCTTCCACTCTTCTAGTTCATCGATCTTAATCCCTTGTTCCTCATGAGTTATTTCCTTGTTGGCACTGTGTCTAGGATCATGTTCACTTGTGTTCTTTTGTGGTGATTCCTGAAAAGAAGGGTTAAGCGAATGGTTATCTATAACAATTACTTTCTCACCTTGATTATTCGATGTCCTAGTTGAATTGAGAGCTTGAAGAGTGACTGTCTCGTCACCTACACAAAGTATGAGTTCACCTGCGTCGACATCAATTTTAGTCCTGGCAGTTGCTAAAAATGGTCTTCCTAAAATTAGGGGAATCGTGTTGTCCTCATCCATGTCTAAAATGAAAAAGTCTACTGGGAATACAAATTTATCAATTTTCACTAGTACATCTTCGATTATACCCCTAGGAATTCTAATAGTTTTATCTGCTAGTTGAATGCTCATCCTAGTTTGTTTGGGCTTCCCTAGACCTAGTTGTTTAAACATTTTATAAGGCATGACATTTATGCTTGCCCCTAAGTTAGCTAACGCATTATTAATAGATAAACTACCAATTAAGCATGGAATTGTAAAACTCCCTGGATCTTTTAATTTTCGTGGTATTTTTTTTTGCAACATTGCTGAGCACACTGCATTCAGTTCCACATGTGATTCCTCGTCTATCTTCCGCTTATTTGTCAATAGCTTCTTTAAAAATTTCCTAGAATCTGGCATCTACGAAAGAGCTTCAAGAAACAGTAAGTTAATATGTTATTTCTTTAAGAGTTTAAGAAACTTACCGAACTGTTCATCTGCGTCGTCTTTCGTTATCGCTTCGGGATATGGTATGCAAGTTTGGTACTATTTGATTACCGGTTTTGGCTTTACATCTACCTTACTTCTTCTACCACATTCTTTTGCCTTAAATTGGGCTCGTCTAACCCTTCACTATCATGAGCTATTATGGCTTGGATTTGCTCCTTTGGGTTAGTCTCGGTGTTGCTTGGTAGGCTTCCTTGTGGTCTTTCAGAGATCTGCTTAGCAAGTTGCCCTAACTGATTCTCAATTCTTTGAATTGATGCTTGTTGATTTTGGAAACGTGTTTCTGTGGCTGCTATGAATTTTGTCAGCCTCTCCTCAAGGTTCGGCTTCTTTTCCTGTGGGTAGGGCTGTTCTTGGAGGTTTTGGGTGGTTGTTGCCTTTGGTTTCCTTGACCACCCCATGAGAAATTGGGATGGTTCTTCCAACCTGGATTATAAGTATTACTATAAGGGTTATTATTAGACCGGAAATTGTTACCTACATAGTTCATTTGTTCGCTCTCCATGCCCTGTCCGTAGGGTGGGTACTCAGGATTCGCCACTCCTCCACTTGCATCGCACTGCATAATTGGATATGCCTTTGAAGAACCATATAAACCATTAAATTTTTTATGTAGTATCTCTACCTGATTTGATAGCACGGTTACTGCATCGATGTTGAAAACTCTGGCTGCTTTGGCTGGCCTTGTCCTTGTAACTTGCCACTGATAGTTATTTAATGACATTTCCTCTATAAACTCGTCGGCCGTTTCAGGAGTTTTGTTGTTCAGGGTTCCACCGGCGGCTGAATCGATTAGTTGCCTTGTTGAAGGGTTCACACCATTGTAAAAAGTTTGGATCTGTAGCCATTAAGGTAATCCGGGTGTGGGCACCTCCTTAACAAGTCTTTGTATCTCTCCCATGCATCATAAAGTGTCTCTAAATCCATCTGCACAGAAGAAGAGATATCACTCCTCAACTTGGCCGTTTTGGCCAGTGGAAAATATTTTAATAAAAATTTTTCGGTCATTTGATCCCATGTAGTGATTGACCCTCGTGGAAGAGAATGCAACCACTGTTTGGCTTTATTTCTCAAAGAAAAGGGAAATAACCGGAGCTGGATGGCATCATCAGTAACGCCATTTATCTTGAAAGTGTCGCAAAGTTCCAAGAAATTCACTAAGTGTGTGTTAGGATCCTCATCCTGCAAACCATCAAACTGAACAAACTATTGTATCATCTGTATAGTGTTAGGTTTCAGTTCAAAATTATTTGCAGCAATAGTAGGCCTAACAATACTTGACTTAGTTCCTATTAAACTAGGTTTAGCATAATCATACATAGTTCGAGGAGCATGATTTTTGGCCATCTCTAGAGGTAGCAGATTATTCTCAGCCATCTCTTCGGTGGTATTGATTTCGGCTTCTTGCTCTTCTTCTATGTAGTTTAAGCTTCGCCTTATTTCTCTACGATTTCTGCGAACAGTCCTTTCAATATCACTATCGTAAAGTAGGGGTCCTGTCGGGTTCCTTCTAGTCATAAACTAGAGGTGCCTGAAAGGAGCAAAAGAAAGAAAATTAGCAAAGTTAAAAAAAATTGCAAAAAATAAAAATGGCTAAAGTAATAAAAATTAAGCTTTCTTAATATTTTAGTTCCCCGACAACGGCGCAAAAAACTTGATCGTTGTTTTATGCGATGTCAATGTCTTAAAATTTATATAAAGAATGATCGAACCTGGAAACTAACTATGACAATGATGTGAGGCAAGCCCACCTATCAAAAAATAATATAGTTAAGGCAAGACCGGATTGTCGAACCCAAAGGAACCAAAAGTACTAATACTAACTCTCTTTTTATTATTAGCTTAAGAATTAAATGAATTTTTATCTAATTTAAAATTAACTAACAACTAAATTGAAGACTCTAAGACAAAGAAGAATGAAATTGGGAAAATAACTTTGAGGAAAAACTAATTGATTTAGACGATACCCAAGGAAAAATCCACCTAGACTTCACTTGTTACTTAACTCTGAACCAGACGATTTATTCATTTGACCTGATCTGTAGGATTCCCTAACGTATATTAATCCCCCTCTCGAGGCGACTAACGTATAACCCTAGGTTGATTAATTGAAATCTCTTTCTAATTAAAACCCCTAGAATTGCATTAACTCGATCTATGGACTCCCATATTAGGTTTCACCCTAATCCGGCAAAATCTCGTCACCCTATTTC
Source organism: Gossypium australe (assembly GCA_005393395.2). Taxonomy (NCBI): domain Eukaryota; kingdom Viridiplantae; phylum Streptophyta; class Magnoliopsida; order Malvales; family Malvaceae; genus Gossypium; species Gossypium australe. Next base: position 79,786,935 of record CM016614.1, read on the forward strand.
TAGGCGTACGATCAACTCTGCTTAATTATGCTAGATCTACTCTTAGGTAGGGACTTTTGCTCCTCCACCTAAGCAAATCATACTTGAATTAATATCTCGAAAATATCAACACAAGAATTAAGAACACATAATTAAGAACAAGTCAAATATTTATCCTATAGCTCAGCAAACAATAACAAGATTCATCTTAGGTTTCATCCTCCTCAGGTATCTGAGGGTTTAGTTCATAATAATAGAAGAAAACATCTCAGAAGAAAAGATAAAACAAAACATAAGAAATCCCTAAAACCCCCTGAAGGAATTGAAGGAGAAATCCTTCGTCTTGAGTATGATTTCGGCTTCTTGAGATGAATCAACTGGCTATCTTCGAGTAAATCCCCACAAATCTGCCCTCTTTGGCCTAGCTGGATGCCCCCTGACTAAAGCCTTTGGTTCCCCCTTTTAGGTTAAACTTAGGGTGTTTAGATAGGCTTCTGAATGTGTTTCTTCGCCCCTAAGTATCCTAAACCGAGTGAAATTTCTCTTAGTCATGGCAGGGACATGCCCATGGCACACGCCTATGTAAGTCGTGGCCAGGCCGTGTTCGAGGCTATTGAATGAGGCACGACCATGTGGTCTTGGGCGTAATATGGCCCATTTACTCTGTTTTGGGCCCGTTTCTTGTTCTTTTCACCCTTTGGTGCTCTCTTGGGTATAAAACATGAAAACAAAGGATTAAGAGCACCAAATTACACAATTCAAGGCTTAAATTATCCAAAAGCATGCTAAATGTGGGCCTAAAATATGTTACTTTTACGGTTTATCAGTGGGCTGTGTGCGATACCACCTCATTATTTATTCACGATGGGTTGTCTGCGATACCATCGTTTATATTGTCATTTGGTGGGCTATGTCTGAAACCACTACAATTATTATTGTTGGTGGGCTATGTGCGATACCACCCTATTTTTGATTAATGGTGGGCTGTGTGTGAAACCACCGGGTACTTGTATCTTTCTGAAGGATTCATCGAGAAGCTTGTTTAAGTAAATATTTCATGTGGCTTTGTGGTGATAAATGCAGGGCATAAGTACAAATAAATGTGATCAATGTATTTAATATATGGTTGGGATGTGGTAAGAGTGGAGATGAGTAAGCATGATTATGGAAATGTGAATTGCTCTTACATAATATGTAATGTTTGTGATTGATTAGCATATGGTATGATGCTTATTATTTACATGTAGACTTGCTAAGTTTAAAGCTTACTCCCTTTCTTTTCCCTTGTTTTATAGTGTCAAAGAGCCAGCTCGGGATACGAAGATAATCAGACGATCACCCACACTATCAACTCATCTTGGTATATTTAAACTTAGCATTTTGAGTATGGCATGTATAGGGACTAGACTTAGTGAAATGCCATGTTGTTTTGGCCAAGTGTGTTGGCTCATTCAAAGGTGAACTCTTTTGTATATGGCCATGGTTGATGGATCTTTATGATTAATCTATGAAAAGATGAGGTTATTCATGAATGTGTATGATGCATGATTGAGTTGCTTGGTTAAAGTATGCATGAAAGGGTTGACGGTTGTATGTGATTTATGTTTGTATGAGTTAGGGTGATTAAAGGAGCTTCGCAAATAGCCTTGTTCTTGTCCATACGGGTAGACACACGGGCGTGTGTCTAGGCCGTGTGTGACACACGGTCAGCATCATGGGTGTGTGATTAGGCCGTGTGTCCCTTGTATGCTAGTTTTACAATTCAGTATGCTTAGTAGTAAACACATGGGCAGAGACACGGCCGTGTGTATCAACCGTGTGGATGGCACGACCATGGACATGGGTGTGTGCCTAGGCCGTGTGGAGTCTGCACCTAAAATTTGGAATTAATTTGCCACACGGACGAAGGACACGGGCGTGTGCCCAGGCCGTGTGACATTTTTGGGTTGATGACATCAAAAATAGAATGTCTAGGTTTTGGAACATGGGCGTGTCGAGGCCGTGTGAGGGACACGGGCCAGGGACACGGGCGTGTGTCCAGTTGTGTGAAAACCCCTGTAGGTTCGAATTGAGAAATAATTCCACACGGGTGTGGAACATGGGCATGTGATATGCCACGCGGGCATGTGGACTGTTTAATGAAAATTTTCAAAGACTTTGAGGGATCTCTTAAATAGTTCGATTTGGTCCCGTGCTATTCTTAAAGCGTGATTTAAGTCTCGTAGGCTTGTTTAGGAGGTGTAATAAAAGTTTTCAATTGGAGAGGAAAGTCAAGTGTCGGAATTTCATGATTGATTGTGTATAAGTCTAGTAATGCCTCGTACCCTATTCTAGCATCGAATATGGGTAAATGGTGTTACATTACGGGACCAAAAGTCTAAAAACATTGAAGGCGATACTTGTGTGAGGGAAAGGCATGCAAGTAATCCCTCAAATAATTTGTGACTTTTATAACGTCCATAATATGAAAAAGATTTTATTAATGAAACTAATTTAGAATATTTTCAAGGCATAAATATGGATAACATTATAAACTTTTTAACTGAAGGATAGGGCGAATGGAAATATTACCCAGGTACCAATATCCCAACCTCCTTTGATCAAGCTACAATGTTTCTTGAAGCTAAAATATGGATTCAATTTTTATGCACATTAGTTTTTCCTGCTCTAAATGTATCTAATGTCAATACTTTCCGAGTGGTTTTGATTTATGCTATTTTGCAGAGAAAACAAATATGCATCAAAAAATGGATTTATCAAAATATGAAGAGGTGTGTCAGTAGCCAGAAAGTGGGAGTGTCCTTTCCCTACTTAGTGACAACCTTATGCAAAAAAGCAGACATTCCTATGACATCCACCGAACAATCACTAAAACCATCTCAGAGCATTATTGGCGATACTTTGTTCCAACAATACGTAGAACTACGAGCCAAACAAATAAAAGATTGAAACAAACAACAGCAAGCAGCGACAACTACACCAGCTTCATCACAAGGGTTGACTCGAGCTCAATAAGAAGTTGGTGAGAGTAGTCATTGTAAACTCTAATTTATAAACAAAAAAATATCCAACACTTACTGCCCCTTCCCTTCGCCACAGCATCACTTCCCCACATTGCAGCAATCCCCAAAAAAAAGGATGACACAAATTAATAAAAATGGAAGAAATTTCTTTCGTTTCTTTTTCATATTATTTATTTTCAGGCATTTATATATTTTTTATTAGTTAGTATTTTGCTTCCGCACAATAAGTAGGAAATTGCAAACATGAATAAATTAAGCGCAATACCTCTTCATTATAAAAAATGAAGTAGTGGGGTATTGTGAATGAACATGTCTAGGATTGGATTGTTAAAAAAGACATGATACTTAAGTAGTCTTCATGACTCACCTCACTTTTCTTGCTATCTTATACTTAAGTAGTCTTCATGACTCACCTCACTTTTCTTGCTGTCTTACTTGGTGCCTAGTTCTCATTTATTACTTTGTTTACATAATGAGGACATTGCTTCTTTTTAAAGGGTGATAAGGAAAAAATTGCATGAATTTTAAATTTGTTTTCTAAAGTATGATTCAATGTTTACACATAAGTATGCTGAAATAAAATGATGTTCAGAAAAAAAATTTGTTCATAAGTTAGCTCAAATGCAATCATGCTTGTATGTTCTTAGATCTTATGTAGTCTTTTTCCATGAAAATTTAATTTCCTTAGAAATAGAAATGCATAAAGGTTTAAGTCCTTAGAATTGACTTAGTAACTTTCTTGAGGCGAAATCCTAGGAGGCATTAGAATCTAAACATGATTTAGGCACAATTTTCTTTGGTTCTTTTGGGCCTTTCAAGGTTACCATATGAGTTTGACCCTTTAAACTTTAGTTTGAGCCTTTAAGTTTATTTTATTGCTATTCACCTATATCATAAGCCATATTACTATCTTTTTAAGTTTTATCTTATTTTTTCACCTATCTTAACTATACTTGTCTTTGTGATGAAAATTTGAGGAAAAATTCAGAAAGACGTACATGTTCTCCGTAAAACAAAATAAAAGAGAGAGAGAGAGAGAGAAAGCTCTATTCAAATGTCAAAGTAAAAAGAGCAAAATAAATACTCAAGATATTGAGAAGTCTTGTTGGGAATAAAGTTTCAAACTATGTTTGGGGGTGTTGAAACCCATTAGTAGGAAGGACATAACTTGAAAGGATTCGAGGAAAAGTTAGGGTTAAGATTACTGAACCTAAAAATTCACTTCTCCTTATCCCTACCCTGAGCATAGTCCCATTACAACCTTATAAAACACCTATTGATTTTGATAATTATGTCGACTACATTAGTAGCAAGGAATTGCTAAGTTCAACATATGAGGACCATTAATTAAACACTGTGATTGTTTTGCCTAATTGATAAGGAAACTCTGATTGAATGGTAAATATTATGTATGGTCTTGAAAAGCATGCACTCTATACTTATGCTAGCATTTTTCTGCACTTAGTATAAAATTTTGAAATAATGTTTGCATATGAGCAACATATCAACAAAAAGAGTTTGTGAGCATAAATTTGTTGATGTGTGTTTATGTGCAAAAGTTGATTCTACTTAGGAATTCTATTTAAACTTATTACAAGATTGCCTTATCTAAATTTTTACTTTACATTACTCAGGACGAGTAATGGATTAAGATTGGGGGTGTGTAAAATCTAATTTATATAGAGTTTTTAATTTTACTTAAAAATAATGTTAATCTTGAGTATTTGATAGTTAATTGGGTGAATTTTTTCCATATTATGATAATGGGCATGATTTAATAAAATATGCAAAATTGTGCTTTATTGTCTTAATTTTGTGCATAAATTAATTATTTCACATTACATATTAATATGCTATATTTAATTATGCAATGGGACCATGAAGTTGATATGATGAGAAGCTCATTATAATTTTTTGCATGGACATGAGCTATTCTACCCTAGTTGGATAACAAAAGCATGCAATTTGGGTTATGAAGATGTTACCTTGACCTAGTTAAAAATGATATCACGTTATGGACAAGTCTGACAGCTTAATGGGTTACAAAAGCGTCCAAACAAAAAGGAAGAGAAGCCCAATTCAGAAATGCTACTTGAGCAACAAAAAAACTAGCTTTTGGGATAATTATTCAGAGGTCTCCACAGTTGGAAAACACTTAAAATTCAGCACACCAACTTTGCCCAGGAAACCGTCCACCCCTTGCTTGATTTATGCATGCAATCAAACAACCAACAACTCCCCCTCTCCACAAATTATGGCCAGCCAAGGGTGAGAGAAAACTAAGGGATCCTTGATGCTATTTTTTGTAAACCTATGAGCCATCCTTCAAGTATAAATAGACCCTTCATTTCACATATCAAATCATCCCTCATCTAACATTCGTCCTTCATTTCCTCTCATCATTCACTAACCTCTCATTTTCTCTCATTCATAAGCCTTTCATTTTCCCCTTCATTTAGTTAGAAATTCCTTGAGAAAAATCTCTCTTGGCTGGCTTGTAACAGCCCGTTTTCAGTAAAATCGGAACAGTGATTTTGGGACCAAAAATCCAATTTTGAAAAGAAAATTTATTTTAATACTATTTTATGATCTACAGTATGATAATAATGTCGTATGAAAATTTCATAAAGAAATTTGTAACAGTCCGACTGTGGGTCTAGTCAGAATACTAGCTTTGGGACCATAAATTTAACGAAGAAAGATTCATTTTTATTATATTTTTATGGTCTACAATTTTATGGAACGAATTCGTGAAAATTTCGTTCGAAAATTTTGACGTTTGGACACTCAATTTAGTCAAAAGGACTAAATTGCAAAAAGTGCAAAACTTGAATTCTATATGTTCAGGGTGTCCAATTGCTATGAGATTTTAAATTGGAGGTCCTTAAATGGTAATTAGACCATTGGTTAAGTTGGTGGACAAAAATGGACATGGTTTGGTATGTTTCTAAAGTTTTTCATTAAGGGCATTTTAGTAATTTAGTAATTAAATGAATTAAAAAGCCAAATTAAAAGCCAATTTTTGTCCATCTTCCTCCCATGGCCGAATTTCACAAGGGGAAACCATGGCTAGGGTTTTTCAAGCTTCCAAGCTCGATTGTAAGTCCGTTCTAGCCCCTTTTTTAATGATTTTTATGTTTTTGAAATCCGTGTAACATGATCTATCTAATTCTACCACCTGTTTGAAGAGATGTCAAAGTCTAAAATTTTACCGATGTTGAACATGTATTTTGATGTTTAATGGTAGAAAATGTGGGGTTAGGCCCGAATCCTGAATGTCACATTAAAGGCACAATTCAAAACGATTTTGCTAATTAAAAATTTAAGGCCCAAAAGCCCAAAATCTTTGAGTCTTATTAATTAAATATAAAAACCCATTTTATTGTTTTAAGTAATTCGGAAACCAAGTTTAAACATAAGAGCATACTTAGGTTTTATAATTAAAATAAACAATTAATCTCAAAACCCAAAATAAATCTGAAGTCAAAACGGAGTACAAGGCCTTATTACATCCACTGAAAATTAAGTAAATAAAAACATGTATTTTGAAACAAATAAATGAAAATTCAAGCCTCTTGTAGTGTGGCCATCTCCAAGTCCTCTCCCACGTCGAGTCGTCTATTCGGGATTACCTGAAACATTAAATTAAAGGGGTGTGAGTTTCGAAACTCTGTGTGCACAACCCTTGGCAATCAAATCACTTACAAATATTCACATTGGGCCTAAGCCCTATCAAAATCGGTGGTCTTGGGCTTTAGCCCACAATGACCTCATATCATATCATATTGTATCATTTATAAACAAATAATGCAAAGCCCACCCCAAAAATCCATCCGCTACGCACAGCATTTCCCTTCCAACCTTATGACTCATGTGGGGAATTCTAGCTCGACCCACCCCTCCGCTACACACCAAGGGTAGCCCGATTGCGGTACTACCGAACGTTGTAGTAAAGCTGCTTAATCACATATATTGGGCTTAAAGCCTCCGGTGAATCCATACCATACGGCCATGCGATCCTCAAATCTTCCTCCGTACCATAATTTCCACCCATATGCATCATAAGCAGAATATCATATGAATGCATCAAACATACGAGTAACATCCATAAACTCATATTCGTCACATAGGGGTATTTTTGTCATTTCACTACCCAGGGGTATTTCGGTAATTTTGCAAATCAAGGGTATTTCGGTAATTTCACAAATCGAGGGTATTTCGATAATTTCGCAACCCAGGGGTATTTCAGCAAATTTGCAAATAAAGGTTATTTCGGTAATTTCATAAACCAGGGGTATTTCGTTAATTTCATAAACTAATTTTGTAAACTAGGGGTATTTTGGTAATTTTGTAAACCAGGGGTATTTTGGTAATTTCATAAACTAGGGGTATTTTGGTAATTTCGTAAACCAGGGGTATTTTGGAAATTTCGCAAACTAGGGGTATTTCGATAATTTTGCAAATCAAGGGTATTTTGGTACTTTACAAATCTAGGGGTATTTTAGTAAATTTTAGAATATCATATAAATGCATTAAACATATGAGTAACATCCATAAACTCATATTCGTCACATAGGGGTATTTTCGTCATTTCACTACCCGGGGGTATTTTAGGAATTTTGCAAATATAAGGGTATTTCAATAATTTCACAAATCGAGGGTATTTTTTAATTTTGCAAACCAGGGGTATTTCGATAATTTCATAAACTAGGGGTATTTCGGTAATTTCGTAAACCAGGGGTATTTCAGCAATTCCGTAAACCAAGGGTATTTTAGTAATTTCACAAACCAGGGGTATTTCGGTAATTTTGTAAACCAGGGGTATTCGGTAATTTTGCAAACCAGGGGTATTTCGGTAATTTCGTAAACCAGGGGTATTTCAGTAATTTCACAGACTAGGGATATTTCAGTAATTTTGCAAATCAAGGGTATTTTGGTACTTTACAAATCTAGGGGTATTTTAGTAAATTTTACAAATATAAGGGTATTTTAGGAATTTTCCAAATATAAGGGTATTTAGTCCCTTTCGGGTTTTAGCTATGAACTTTGGCCCATCAACAAGTCATCGCGACTAAAGTGAACAGACATTACGCATCAGGTAGGATTCCAGAGAAGAGGAGGTGGGCCACTAGGGCCGCTTAAGTACCAAGCTCTTCCTAGATCCAATCCTAGACATGCGTACACCCGTTGCCACATTCCAACCCTGCGACTTTTTCACAGACATGTTTAATTAGATTAAGTCTTATGGAATTTAAGAGTTGTTCAAACTAGGCCTAAGGTTCATAAACCCTAACATACATGTCTACGTCCCCATAAGCCCATCAAGCCCAAATCACACCCTTATGACCCATTAGGCCCAAATCTCATCGTATGGCCTATTAGGCCCAAAACAAATCCAATTCATGTATCATGCATGACTAATTCAATTCGTATAACCAACCAAACCATTTCATCAATTCTTAGCCTCAGGGCCTACCGAGCCCATTTCGCCACTTTCGGCTTTTCGGCATTGCCGATATCGTGTGTGTAGATAAATACTCCCTTGCTTGTCATGAGATTCGAACCCATGCTCCCTTGCAACATAATCCACGTCGCTAGCCTGTAACATCCCGAAATTAGGCCTAGTAGGATTGGGCCTTGGGCTTTAGGAAAAATTTGAGTATTATTTGTGTTGGCTCGGGTATGAATTTTGTGTGTTAGCATAGTCTTGCGAAGGCTTGATTTTATTTAGGAAGCTAGAATAATTTTTAGTATGGTTTATTTATTGAAGTGGATCAAGTGTCATTAATACTTAAGTTAATTTAAGTGTTAATAAGTGACATAAGATGAGTATATGGTATGGTGGTGTTGGCGCATGAGTTGTAGCATGAGGGGGAAGGTTCGAATCCCTTGTTTAGCATCTAGATGAATTTTGTTTTTAATTTTTCTGCACATGTATAGCAAGTGTCGGCCAAGTACATATATGGTAAGTGTCGGCCAAGCTCATTTATGGAAAGTGTTGACCTTGTTATTTTGGTTAGTAGAATAAAGGATTAAGGAAAGTGTTAACATATGGTATGGAATCAAGAACTTATGGAAAGATATGGAGACATGGGGCAAGTATCAAGGAAAAAGTTTTGGAAACAAATTCATGGTCATTTGACCAATGAATTTGGACGGCAATGAGGCTAGGGGGAGGTTGGCCGAATATGCTTGTAGCTTGGTAAGGTTTAGGAGTTGTTTTTGGTCATTCTTAGTTTTTGTGCAAGTTTTGCAACCTTTTCTCAACCCTTCTCCTTTAGCCGAATTTGAGCATTGGTAAGCCTTAATTTTTTTTTAACCATTTGGTCACTTTTGTCTATTACTTTGGTACTCTTTGTATGCCTTTTCTTTTAGTGCTGAAATCACCTATACCAAAAAGCCATTCTTTTTCTTTTCTTTTTACCATTGCCGAATGTACCTAGCTCCTAAACACATCTTTTTCTTCTCTTCTCTTTGAAAACCGAAACAATATCATCACCATCTTTTCTCTTATTTTTATTTCTTTTCACTCAAATTTTCTCCATTAAACTCTCTCATGGCCAAATGCTAGTGTCTTCTTTGGTTATACATAGCCGAATCCTTCATCAATCACAAACATCATTCTCAATCCTTTCTTTTCGATCGTGGTCAATAGGTAAGAATTCTTTTTAGTTACGATTAGTTAATAGTTCATACTATTAACGTTTTCATTCGTTATATTTTAGTGCGATAACGGAAGATAGGGGATCAAGTGTTCGTGAGTAACATAGAAAGTTGGAATCGATTTAAGTGTTAAGGAAACGTTTGGACGACTCTCGTATTGTGGGACAAGGATTATTGTGGTAAGGAAATTTCACTCCTAAAAACTTTTGGTCATATTGTTTTGGTATGTTATTATATTGGATTAATGTTCTTTTGTCATTGAAGACATTCAAGATAGGGAAGAAACGGGCTGTGTATAGTGTTCGGAAGAAGGGTGGTTCCGTTAATCCCCCTAAGTATAAGCAAAGGACTATTTCGGGAATCCGGGATTTTCCACCGGGTTGCGGACGTTCATCCGGGGAGAATCAATTGTTTGAAGTAGTTTGTACTCCCGAACCATTATTTGTTTGTGGATTTTCATCGGTTAACGAACCATCAGTCGGAGAGAAACCGCAAGTGGAAGTTGTTCGAAGTTCTGAGGGTATCGACGAGCGGGAAAGTCTAGTTCTCACTATAACCAGGTGTGTAACTTCACACTCATTTTCGGGTTAGATACCTAATCATAAGTACTGTGATAATATCGTGAAAATGGTAAATTCAGAAATTATGTAGTAATTGATACTTTTGTGAAAATACATGAAAACGGTTAAAACCGAGAAAAATACGAAAAACTGCTAGATTGACATATTGGGCTGAAAAAAATATTCTAGTTCGATAAATGGGCCAAAAATATTCTAGTTCGATAAATGGGCCAAAAACCCTCTAGTTCGATATATGGACCAAAGTCCGCTAATTTGTTTAATGGGCAAAATACTAAATTGTTTTATGGGCCCAAATGAAATGTTTAATTATAGACCCAATTGATGTTATGGATAATTTGATAAATTGTTATACGACTATATTTTGTTATACATGCATGATTGCATGGGGCGGGGTATTTGATGAAGAGAAGAATGGCCTGTTGCCAAAAATCTAGTTCGGTGGCTCTGCCACAAATTTCGGCTTAATGCCTCTAGTTCGGTGGCTCTGCCACAAATTTGGCTAAATGCCTCTAGTTCGGTGACAATGTCACAATCTAGTTCGGTAGTGCACAACAATATTATTTAAAGGCTTAATGCCTATGATTGGTGTGTTTGGCGGGGTGGGTTGACTTGATCCCCACAGGTGTGTTGGTTGGTACGGGGGTGTGTAGCGGATGGATACTAGGCTTGGTTGGGAAACTCATTTTACATGCATTTTATTTTATTTTACTTTATGTTGTATTGTTGAATTCTGCAAATGGGCTCAAGCCCAACATAATATCTTGACGATCTGGCCCAATAATGGTGGTAAGTGAGTTGCACACTGAGTTCTTTGTAACTCACTCTAGTTTATCAACCTTTTCAGGTAATGGAAATTGATGTGGACTTGGGCCGGAGATGACTTGGTGGAGGCCATACTACGAACTTGGGTTTTATAAACTATGAACTTTATTTAAGTTATTATTTTAATTACTATTATGGGTTTGATGTAATAAGGCTTCTAATTATGTTTTTATGGATTTTATTGTGTGGATGGATTTAAATTTTCTTTTAAGACTCTTATTATGGGCTTATGTTAAATTTATATGGTTTTCTTAAAAATATTGTTTATATAACATTTTGAACAATTAAATTATTTTCTTTAAAATTTTCTTCCAAATTCTTTTACAATGACTTTAAGGTTTTGATAAATATTTTTCTAAATGATAAGTTTTAAACAAGTATTTTCTTAAATCATCAATTTCAAATCCTCGTACTAACTTTTTATTAAATACTATTTTCAAAAAGTTTTTGTAGCACTACTTTACATTAACCACTCGAGAATAAATGATTATTTGATTGGTGTGACAAACCAAACTTCGTCTAAACGCATAGACCTGGTTTGGGGTGTTACATAGCCACTAAGTCCACAAGCTCCTCTTGTGTCTTAAAACATGCCCAACTAAAGCTAAGTCTATGTCCAATGTCTAAATCCACTTAAAAAAATAATCTAAAAGAAATGCAAGTGCTACAACTTGAACCTTGGACCTCCTTCCTTCCTTGTGGCGTCACTTTGCCACTACACCACACCTTCACTTGTGTCATTTTTCTCAACATTTTATTCTTAAAGCCTACCTACTAACTCCTAGGTTTTATTCACCTAAAACCAAAATTTTTCCTAAGCCCAATTTTGATCTCGGGACTTCATAGAAGCCCCCTAGCCTTCCAAAAACACTCACCTAATAAGTCCAACTTGCATTAAAGCCGTTCTCTTGTTCCCAAAAATATTTAAAAAGTTCCTACGCTCGGGCCCCAAAAGGCCCAATTTCGGGATGTTACAAAATGCATGTTTGTTGATTGTTAAACGACTTTTGCTAAGTGATTTTTGGTAAAAATGTCAATAAGGACTTATTTGTAGAAGTTTATAAAGTGAGTAGAAAAGTGTGATTAAATGAGAAATGTGGGCTGTTATGAGTATGAAAAGGGTTCGGCTAGGCTTGGGTTTTAATGAAATTGAATGAAAATCATTTTACGAGCCTAGGGACTAAATTGTAAAATGTCAAAAGTTTAGGGGTAAAAATATAATTTTTCCATAATGTGACTTTTGGATTGAAATAAATAATGTGATTATTAAATAAGATAACTTTGATGTTATAGATCAAGAAAAACAAGATTTGGGTCTAGATCGGGAAAACCAAAGTGTTTGACGTTTAGGTCCATTTACGCTATTTTTGTATCGAGGCAAGTTCGTACGTAAATAATGCAATGTTATATTTGTGTTTTAATGTTTTGATATTCCATGGAATGTAACATCCCCAAACCCGGCCCATTCGCTACGACCGAATCTGGTTATGTCACTGGGGAAAGTCGGATGAAAATCTTTATTAACTTAGCATAAAGCATGAAAGAATTCAATTTTTGAAAACCATGTTCATTTAAAGCAATATGCAAACTTTAGAAGTTACAAATTGTCTGAAAATACTTTATTAAACATACTTTTATAAATAGGGTACTGGAATTAAAACCATTTTCACATAGAAATCCAAATCAGATAAACCATGGTTAAAGTAATACCAAAATAATAAAATGGCCTTTATTACAACCCAATAATTCAAATAAAGTACTTATATCAAAACCAAGCATAAAATATTAAATCATCATCTTCGGCATGGGCCACCTTGTCCTCTCCGATCCCGGTCCAGCTTTATGCAATACCTGAAATGGTTAAAGGAAAAAGGTGAGTCACCAAGACTCAGTGTGCAACCCTTTTTCCCGGATTAGCAAAACATCATATGCAAACATAACATAATCATCATGCATCCAATTAATATGCACCCACTCCTAACCATCCATTCACCTTTTCTACCCCATGTGGTACCAAACCACTGGTGGTGCCAAACCACTGGTGACATATAGTCACAATGTGTTACCAAAACACTGGTGTCCCAAAGACACAATATCCGTCAATGTGGTGCCAAACCACTGGTGTCCCAAAGACACGTTTGTGCTACCAAAGCACTGGTGACCGAAGTCACAAATCCAATGATGGGGCCAACCCATCGTGTGATACCAAATCACTAGCAGACGATCCCATATCTCAAGTGGGGCCAACCCACGGTGGTGTTAACCACAGGGACGAGTCGCAATGAGGTGCCAAACCTCTGGTGTCCCAAAGACACAAATGTGGTACCAAACCACTGGTGACCGTAGTCACAATAATCGAGTGATGGGGCCAACCCATCATGTGATACCAAATCACTGGCGTCAATCCCTCAATACCGCCTTGTGGGGCCAACCCACTGTGGTGCGAAACCACGGGGACGAGACGCTGAGGTGCCAAACCTCTGGAGGTGCCAAACCTCTGGTGACCCAAAGTCACAAAGTTGTGTTACCAAAACACTGGTGCTCGTCAGCACAAAATATCACTGCCCCCCCTCTCATATCACCCATCATCATACCAACTCATGTATAGTATTCAAAATCATGTAAACATGTTTAACGTTGCATCTCATAGCACATACATCATAAATCATGACATCATGTATCAATAACAGTACTCATAATGAAACGGACTTACCTGAATCCGTGCACATACCCCATAGGGTATCATATCACTCAACCATACTGTTTCGGTTTTACCAATCAATCAGTTTATCAAACATATACAAAGCAAGAAGTATGTTAGTTTACACACCTGGTTACTAATGCGACTATCAAATCCCGTAGATCAAGATCTAACGCACTAGATCCCCCTTCCTTAACACTTTTCGAGCACTAGCCACAACCCGAGATATGCGAGATCAAGCCTTCCCCTGATAGGACTCTGGGGCTAATCCGCGCTCCGACCACTCTTGTGCCCAAACGCCCTCCAAGATGTGTTTACTCTCCTCTTAGGATGCTCCTTATATGGCTAGCTCTTCACCTTCATTCTTTGTGTCTTTTCGATGTGGGATCCCTTCGTCAGTAGAGTTTAAATTCAACTAAAACTCTTGTCGTCCAATCCGCAAAATAAATACTCCCTTGCTTCTCATGAGATTCGAACCCAGGCTCCCTTGCAACATAATCCACGCCGCTAACCACTTGGCCACAAGCTCCTCTTGTGTCTTAAACCATGCGCAACTAAATATAAACTATGGGCCAAATTCTAAGGTCCAAGCAAAAAGAAACCAAAATGCAAAAGCCAAGACTTGAACCTTGGACCTCCTTCCTTCCCTTGTGGCGTCACTCCCTTGTCCCCTAAGTGGCGTCACTTTGCCACTACACCACACACTCCTTTTGTGTTATTTTCTCCATATTTTATTCTTAAGGCATATCTGCCAACTTCCAGGGTTTTTTTCACCTAAAACCAAAATTTCCCCAAAGGCAATATTTGATCCCGGGACTTCATAGAAGCCCTCTAACCTTCCAAAATCACTTATCCAATGGGTCTAACTAGCATTTAAGCCGATCTCTTGTTCTCCAAAAATTTAAACGCTACTATGTCTAAGGCCCATTGGGCTCAATTCTCCTAGGCCCAATTTCGGGATGTTACATGGAATGTGTGATTTACTCTTTGGATGTATTCGACAAAGTTTCGATAAACGAGAAATCCCTATTGAACCTTAGGTATAGATTAGGATACAAGTGATATGTCACTAGGAATCCATGTGATAATGTGAATTATGTGCCCCGGGTGCTGGTCCTTTATGCCCTACTGGTGGCTGGGTATATCAGCATATATTGTGGGCACCTAACAGCTTGTGTGAGCAGCACTGCGTAGCTATATCTCGACTGACAGCTTGTGTGAGCAGGCCCGCGGATAGCACGAGAGCGGGCCTATATGTGTTATTAGATATGAGGTAGCATTGGCTACATATGTGGCACCTATGTGCAAGATTTTCTGTGTATCCGATAGTATTCTAAGTTGTTCAACGAGAAATTCAACGAGTATGTCAAAGAAGAGAAAGAGTATGTAAGTAATTATGAATCAGTACAGGTATGTACGTAAAGTCTATAAGCATTGACTTCAAGAAATTATGAGTTCATGATTTCTACGAGAATGATTTTGTGAAAACCTTATGATTATTAGTCTATACTTGTGATGTATGAAATTCATGATAAATTCGGTTGACGATTATGTGATTGGCTTTCTGGCAAAATTGAGTTATGATATAGCATGTTTTATTCATGCAAATTGTGATTTATCAAAATTGAGAAAATGGTAAGATAAGAACTTAGGCAATTGACAGATGTTAAAGTGTATACTTCAAATGTAAATAATCATAATTAATGTGCATGTTTACTGATAAATCGTAATATATACATATTTTAATCCCACATTTAGCATGCTTTTGGATGATTTATTCCTTGAATTGTGGAATTTGGTGCTCCTAATCCTTTAATTTCATGTTTTATACTTAGGAGGGCCAAAATACAAAATGCACATGGCTTGGCCCCAAGCCACACGACTGTGCCTCTTTAGCAGACCCGACCACAGCCTGGATTCGATTCAAACGGGCGTGCCAGACTGGCGTGTCCCTGCCGTGACCTGTTTTAATTCTATTCGGAATAGGGTACTTAGAGGCAAAGAAAGATAGTCCGAAAGCCTATATAAACACCCTAAGTGTGACTTAAAAAGCGGGTGTCTAGGTAGGCTTAGGAGCCAAGCCAGAGAAGCCATAATTGTGGAATTTACTCGAAGAAAGCCAGTTGATCCATCTCAAGATGCCAGAATCATACTCAAGACAGAAGATCTTCCCTTCAATTTCCTTCAGGGGGTTTTAGGGTTTTTCTTATGTTTTGTTTTATATTTTCTTCTAAGATGTATTCTTTTATGATTATGAACTAAACCCCTCAAATACCTGAGGGGCATGAAACCTAAGACAGATCTTGTTATTGTTTTCTGAACTAAATGATAAATACTTGATTTGTTCTTAATTATGTGTTCTTAATTCTTGCTTTGATATTTCAGGATATTGATTCAAGTATTGATGTGCTTGGGCAGTGGAGCAAAAGTCCCTGTTTAAGAGTAGATCTAGCATAGTTAAGCAGAGTTGATCGCAACCCTAGAAATAGGATGACGAAAATCTGCCGGATTAGGGTCAAACCTAATATGGGAGTCCATAGATCAAGTTAATACAACTCTAGGGGTTTGAATTAGAAATAAATTTCAATTACTCAACCTAGGGTTAGACGTTAGTAGCCTCGAAAGAGGTATTAATATAAATTAGGGAATCCTGCGAATCAAGTCAAGTGAAGAAATCATCTGGTTCAGAGTTAAATAACAAGTGAGGTCTAGGTGGATTCTTCCTCGGGTATTGTCCTAATCAATTGGTTTTTCCCACAGGTATTTTCCCAATTCAATCTATGTGTCTTAGTATACTTAGCTTAGTAGTTAGTTAATTTTAGGTTAAACAACAATTCCCTTAATTCTTAGGCCAAATAATAAAAAGAAAGTTAGTATTAGTACTTTTGGTTCCCTTGGGTTCGACATTTCGGTCTTGCCACTAAACTATACTACTGATCGATAGGTGTGCTTGCCTCAATCGTGGTGATAGTTAGTTTCTAGGCTCGATCATTCATTTTATAAATTTTAAGACTTTCCCACCATCGAACAAGTTTTTGGCGCCGTTGCCGGGGAACTGAAATATGAAGAACGCTCAATTTTTATTACTTTAGCCATATTTTTTTTTTTGCAATTATATTTTATTTTTACTTTTCTAAATTTTCTTCTTTGCTTCTGGCAGGTATTCTAGTTTATGACTAGAAGAAACCCGTCAGGACCGCTACTTTACGATAGTGAAATTGAAAGCACAATTTGCAGAAACCGAAGAGAAATAAGGATAAGCCTACAGTACATACAAGAAGAGCAAGAAAACAAAATTAATACTACCGAAGAGATGGCTGAGAATAATCCGCTACCTCCAGAGGTGGCTGAAAATCATGCTCCTCGAACTATGTATGATTATGCTAAACCTAATTTAACAGGAAATGAGTCAAGTATAGTTAGACCTGCTATTGCTGCAAATAATTTTGAACTGAAACCTAACACAATTAAGATGATACAGCAATTTGTTCAGTTTGATGGTTTGCAGGATGAAGATCCAAATAATCACTTGGTAAATTTCTTAGAATTTTGTGACACTTTCAAAATAAATGGCGTTTCTGATGATGCCATTCGTCTTCGGTTGTTTCCCTTTCCTTTAAGAAATAAAGCTAAACAGTGGTTGAATTCTCTTCCACGAGGATCAATCACTACATGGGAACAAATGACCGAAAAATTTTTGTTAAAATATTTTTCGCCGGCTAAAACGACCAAGTTAAAGAATGATATCTCTTCTTTTGTGCAGATGGATTTAGAAACACTTTACGATGCATGGGAAAGATACAAAGATCTATTGAGAAGGTTCCCACACTATGATTTACCCTTGTGGCTACAGGTCCAAACCTTTTACAACGGTGTGAACCCTTCAACTAGGCAATTGATTGATTCAGCCACCGACGGAACCCTGAATAACAAAACACCTGAGGCTGCCTACGAATTCATTGAAGAAATGTCACTGAATAACTACCAGTGGCAAGTCACGAGGACAAGGCCAACAAAAGCCGCCAGTGTTTTCAACCTCGACGCAGTAACCATGCTATCAAATTAGGTAGAGATGTTAAATAAAAAGATTGATGGTTTATGTTGTTCTTCGCAGGTACATCCAACTATGCAGTGCGAGATGAATGGAGAAGGGATGAGCAATACAGAATACCCACCTTACAACCCGAGCGCTGAAAATGAGCAAGTTCATTATATGGGTAACAATATTAGACCTTAAAATAACCCTTATAGTAACACTTATAATCCAGGTTGGAGGAACCACCCCAATTTTTCATGGGGTGGTCAAGGAAATCAGAGACAACAACCCCCTCCAAACTTCCAACAACAGCCCTATCCACAGGAAAAGAAGCCGAACCTTGAGGAGATGCTGACAAAATTCATAGCGGTGTCAGAAACACGTTTCCAAAACACTGAAACAACACTTAAAAATTAACAAGCATCGATTCAAGGGATAGAGAACCAATTAGGTCAACTTGCTAAGATCTTATCAGAGCGACCACACGGCAGCTTGCCAAGCAACACTGAAACTAACCCAAAGGAGCAACATCAAGCCATAACAGCTCATAACAGTGAAGGGTTATATAAGCCCAAATTAAGGCAAGAGAAAATGGTAGAGGAAGGAAAGGTTGAGGTAAACCATGACAAGCCAAAATCGGTAATTAAAGAGTACCAACCTCGTATACCATATCCCGATGCGATGAAGAAAGACAACACAGACGAACAATTCGGTAAATTTCTTAAACTTCTAAAGAAATTACATATTAACTTATCGTTTCTTGAAGCTCTTTCGTAGATGCCAGATTTAAGGATATTTTAAAAGAGCTTTTAACAAACAAACGGAAGTTAGACGAGGAGTCATATATGGAACTAAACGCAGTGTGCTCAACAATGTTACAAAATAGACTACCACGAAAATTAAAAGATCCAGGGAGTTTTACAATTCCATGCTTAATTGGTAGTTTATCTGTGGATAATGCTTTAGTTGATTTAGGGGCAAGCATAAATGTTATGCCTTATAAAATGTTTAAACAACTTGTTCTAGGGAAACCCAAATAAACTAGGATGAGCATTCAATTAGCTGATAAAACTATTAGAATTTCATAGGGGTATAATCGAAGATGTTCTCGTGAAAATCGATAAATTTGTATTCCCAGTAGACTTTGTCATTTTAGATATGGATGAGGATAATAATATTCTTTTAATTTTAGGAAGACCCTTTATAGCAACTGCCAGGACTAAAATTGATGTCGGCGGAGGTGAACTCATACATTGTGTAGGTGACGAGACAATCACTCTTCAGGCTCTTGACTCGTCTAGGACATCAAGTAATCAAGGTGAGAAAATTAATTTTATTAATGACCATTCGGTTAAACCTTCTTTTCAGGAAGCACCACGGAACTACACAACTGAGCCAGATCCTAGACCTCATGCCAACAAAGAAATAACTCATGAGGAATGAAGGCTTTAGATCAATGAACTAGACGAGTGGAAGACACATTTCAAGGAAAAACTAGGGATACACGAAGCAGAACCAAAGCCACTCCGTGGGACAAAAAAATTTAAAATCGGTGATTAGGTATTGTTGAATAAGAAAGACCCTCGACTCTCCCCTTCCGACCTTAATACAAACGAAGAAATCCCTTTCAAGGTACTCAATGTCTTTCCATACGGAACAGTCGAGGTAAGTAATCCTATATTCAGCACTTTTAAACTAAATGCTACTCGACTTGAGCTATATATTGATAATAGAACTGATAGCATGAGAAAGGATTTTCAACTCCTCAAACCATCATGATTATGCGAATGAGAGGTAAGTCTAGCTTAAGACTTTAAACGAGCGCTTCTTGGAGGCAACCCGAGCACTAACCCCATTAATTTTTACATTTTTATTTTTACTTTTATTTTTCCTTTTTAGTACCTAACTACAAACTAACCAAAGTGTAGATTTCCATACCACACAGCCGTGGCCGTCGCCGTGTGGACACCATAGATTTCCGTACCAATGTGGCAGAGATAGTACAAAACAGGACGAAAAATATCTTCAAGACATGGGCTCCAAATAAACACCACGGCCATGCGACGCGGCCGTGGTTGACACTATTTTATCAACACGGGCGTGGCTACCTGCACACAGGCGTGGGAGAAATGAGCAAACCATAACACGACTGTGCGATACGGCCATGTGATTCACAAGCCCAAGGTACACGGGCGTGGGGATGTACCAAATTTGAGATTTCTATTTAAAACACCCCTCTCCCCTTCTCACCTTCTCACCTACTCTCCATTCCCCTTCTTCTTCCATACCCTTTACACTCCCCTCCCTTTTTCATTTTTCATTCTTCTTCACTCTCTAAACTCTTGATCTAACCAAATCCATGTCGAAGAAATGGAAGGATCCTAGCAGAGTCTCCCGTTACGAGACAGATCTACATAAGTTCATGCCGGCCTTTTCATTAACTCGACAGGATAATGACCTTTTAGTCCATTTAACTTTTCTTTTTATTTCCCCTTCTCCTTTATTTTCCTTTTCTTTATTTCTCTTATACTTAATTTAGTCTATTTAATTTTGTTTTCTTTGATTTAGGTTTTAAAGGCTGCTTGGGAATCACCACACCACGGCCTTAGAAATTACACCCACTTTGTAAACCATGTAACAATAAGGACTTTTCAGTCCATTAATCTTCTCTTTTAAATTTATTTTACTTTTCACATCCTTTCTTTTTATTTTTTTTCTTTTCTTTAAATATATAATTAGTATATTTTGAGTTATTCTTATTCTTTCCTGGCTAATTCTTCACGAGATCCCCAATTTCTTCATTTAGCGCAGAGATTGTCGGCGGCCATTACCCACTAACACTGCCAACTCAAGGAATCCATACAAAATTCAGGAAGTTTCACTTCTCTCCATCTCTTACGATTTCTTATATATCTTTGTACATTGAGGGCAATGTACACCTTAAGTGTGGGGGTGAATGTTATTCCGAAAAGTTCCTAACTTTTTGCATTATTCTCAAATCCCTGAATTACATCTTGTTCTTAAGAAATTTTTTCATATTACTATTAGAATGAAATTTCCTTTGAGTCATGATTTTTATTGATATGTTTTGGATTAAGTCATTGATAATTGTGCAGTGGTGATTTAAACTTTAGGGGACTAGAGAATCAAGCATGATGAGTCTATTTTTAAAAAATTAAAATTTTGTTAGGTTGTCTACCTGAATCTAATTATTACCCTGAAGTTCGAAATTTACAAAGTTGAAATCAAAAACCCATAATTTTTGTGAGATCTTGAACCTTTTAGAGCATACATTCTTTCGTGCTCACTTTTTGATTATGAGTGTGTCAACATTGATTTGTGATTCTAGAACTTGCTTCGATTATACATGTCAAGACCACATTATTGATTTGATATACATAGTTGATAAAGGCACTTAGGATTTAACCCATTCACTCCACTAAAAAGTCTACCCTCAAAATTAACCCCTAGTGAAACCCTTTGATCCTAACAACCCATTTATTGACTTACCCACTAATAATAACCCAAAATCCATCTTGTATTTGTTACCACTATTTTTTGACTCCCTTTTTTGTCGAGATTTGATTTTGAGCAGTTGCCTAACTATGTTCTATATTTCAGTTGTTAATCTCCTGTCTTGAATACTTGATTTTTTCTTAAAAAAAAACATTCGAAGTATATTCATTATTAGTTCTATAATTAAGTGAGCTTATACGATTAAATTCCACATCTTGAAGAAGAAGTCGTATTATTAGTTTCAAGTTTTCAATTGATGTTCATTTTTCTAGTTAGGTAAATTATCAATTCAATCTCGATTCTAACCCTTTAATTCATCCTTTATCCACACCTTTAACCCGAGCCCCATTACAACCCTTTTTAAAGACCTTTTGATTTGTGTGTCATCTAATTTTACAGTGGTAGAGATTTTATTTTCATGCAAGCTTATGGGATTAACTTTTCATGTTCGACTTTTGAGTGCTTAATTTTGAACCTTAAACACTTTTGAGTGATTTGAGTGAACCTTTAGTGAGGATGTCAGCCCTTGACAATTTTGAATCAAAGGTAATTATTTAGGTAAGGGAAAATGCCTATATTTTCGTGCTATAAAAACTATGACTTTGACTGTTTGAATCTTTAGGACCTTCCTACTTAAATTATCAATGTATAAATTATCTATGAATTATGATGAAACACTATTGATGAATATTACAGATTAAGGAAGTTTATTTTAATTGTGAGTTGAGAATTTTGCTTTAGGACAAGCAAATGCTTAAGTGTGGGGGTATTTGATAAACCGTAATATATACATATTTTAATCCCACATTTAGCATACTTTTGGATGATTTATTCCTTGAATTGTGGAATTTGGTGCTCCTAATCCTTTAATTTCATGTTTTATACTTAGGAGAGCCTCGGAGGATGAAAAGAACGAGAAACGGACTAAAAACAGAGAAATTGGGCCAAAACACGAAATGCACATGGCCTGGGCCCAAGCCACACGGCCGTGCCTCTTCAGCAGACCCGACCACGGCCTGGATTCGATTCACACAGGCGTGCCACACGGGCTTGTCCCTACCGTGACCTGTTTTAGTTCTATTCGGAATAGGGTACTTAGAGACAAAGAAAGACAGTCCGAAAGCCTATATAAACACCCTAAGTGTGACCTAAAAAGCGGGTGTCCAGGTAGGCTTAGGAGCCAAGCTAGAGAGGCCAGAATTGTGGAATTTACTCGAAGAAAGCCAGTTGATCCAACTCAAGAAGCCGGAATCATACTCAAGACGGAAGATCTTCCCTTCAATTTCCTTCAGGGGGTTTTAGTGTTTTTCTTATGTTTTGTTTTATATTTTCTTCTGAGATGTATTCTTTTATGATTATGAACTAAACCCCTCAAATACCTGAGGGGCATGAAACCTAAGACAGGTCTTGTTATTGTTTTCTGAACTATATGATAAATACTTGATTCGTTCTTAATTATGTGTTCTTAATTCTTGCTTTGATATTTCTGGATATTGATTCAAGTATTGATGTGCTTAGGCAGTAGAGCAAAAGTCCCTGTTTAAGAGTAGATCTAGCATAGTTAAGCGGAGTTGATCGCAACCCTAGAAATAGGATGACGAAAATCTGCCGGATTAGGGTCAAACCTAATATAGGAGTCCATAGATCGAGTTAATGCAATTCTAGGGGTTTTAATTAGAAATAGATTTCAATTAATCAACCTAGGGGTAGACGTTAGCAGCCTCGAAAGAGGTATTAATATAAATTAGGGAATCCTATGAATCAAGTCAAGTGAAGAAATCGTCTGGTTCAGAGTTAAATAACATGAAGTCTAGGTGGATTCTTCCTCGGGTATTGTCCTAATCAATTGGTTTTTCCCACAAGTATTTTCCTAATTCAGTCTATGTGTCTTAGCATCCTTAGCTTAGTAGTTAGTTAATTTTAGGTTAAACAACAATTCCTTTAATTCTTAGGCTAAATAATAAAAATAAAGTTAGTATTAGTACTTTTGGTTCCCTTGGGTTCGACATTCTAGTCTTGCCACTAAACTATACTACTGTTCGATAGCTGCGCTTGCCTCAATCTTGGTGATAGTTAGTTTCTAGACTCGATCATTCATTATATAAATTTTAGGAATTCCCTACCACCGATCATTTACTATTAGGTTTGAAATGATTTGTTATTTGCTGTACTATGTTACAAAGGAGAGATTATGGTTGTTAGGCTAATGCCAAGATATGTTAAATTACGCTTATAAGTTGATAGAGTAAATATTATGATTGAATAAGAATTATAGTTGTGAGATTTATAGTAATTTGTATTATCTTGTGTTTAAATTGTCAGACTTGATAAAAGATTGGTAAGAGTTGTTTATTATTTTCATACGGACTTACTAAGCTATATATATAGCTTACCCCCTTCCTTTCCAATGTCTTATAGGGTTATTGAACTTGCTCGGGTTGGAAATCGCCGGATATCCTATCACACTATCAAGCTGTCATTTTGGGTATAAATGAATTCAAGTATTTTAAGTCTATGGCATTTGTAGGGACTAGGTTAATTTGTTATATGTGTCATGATTAATTTGGCCATATGTGTTTGCTTGTAATTGTTAATGCTTCATCTTATATATAGCCATGAATGATTGCTTATACTGATTATAAATATATTCATATGTTAATGCCCTCTTGTGAATGTGAAATTAGTATGTTTTTAATGGGCTAAGTATGATGTTTTAAGTATGATAAATGATGGTATAAGTATGTCATGTTATTATCTTGCTTGTGGTTGTTTGGTTGCATTTATATGAATTTGTGCTATGTGATGTTGTGTAGATGTGTGCAAGCAAGGGTGGCAAGATGGCTTGGTAAATAGCCTTATTTTTGTCCACACGGGTAGACTCACGAGCGTGTGTCGAGGCCGTGTGTGACACATGGTCTGCCCCACGGGCATGTGTTTCGGCCATGTGTCCCCTGCACCTTAATTGTTGCAAAACTGAATGTCCAAAATTGAGCACATGGGCAGAGACACGGGCGTGTGTCTTAGGAGTGTGTGCTACATGGCCTAGCACACAGCCGTGTGGAACAAGTCAGAGAGTACCCCTAATTTGAACACAGACTGAAGCACAGACGTGTGCTTAGCGTCACACGAGCATGTCCCTTGGACCACACGGGCGTGTGAGCTTGGTTCTAGCAAAAAAAATTCTAAGTTTTGTAAAAGTTTCCTGAGTTCTCGTTTTAGTCTCGAACCACTTCCAAAGCATGATTTAGGCCTTGTAGGCTCGTATAAGGGACTTTATGATTGAATATGAATTGTTTTAATTTGTATGCAAATTTTATGACTCAAAATTGTGTGATTGCTTGTGTTGGGAGTCTGGTAATGCCTCGTACCCTATTTTGGCATTGAATACGGGTAAGGGGTGTTACATTTAGAGCTACAGTTTAGTTGGTTCTCGGACTAGCGTAGCGTATGTGATTCTAGCTGTACATGCCATATTACTACCTGTGATAGTGTGATATCTCCTAACTCTGATGAATTTTTTTTTGTTGAGACAGAGATGCTTTCCAACTGAGCTACTTTCAAAAACTCTAAAAGTGATACTAAGATATTTGAAAATGTGTTTGTGATAAGTTGAAACTTGGAAAGGTGTAAATAAGAGTTCATGATATGTATGTGATGATGTACAAAATGAAATAACCATAAGTTGAGAAATATGGATAAAATGTCATTGTTCCAGTTGAATGTTGTATTTCGATGGATTATGGTGATTTTATGAAACGAATAAAATGTTTTAAATGTTACTGAAAGGGTTTAGCCCAGAAGGGTAATCCTGAATTAAGCCCTCTCGAGCATATGTTATGAAATGGATTTATCCTAGACGGGTAATCCAGAGTAAGCCCTTTAGAGTATACGTTACTGAAAGGATTTAGCCTAGACTGGCAATCCTGTTATATCATATGTGGCTTGAGAGTGTACTCTATGAATATGTACCAAAAAGGGCACTTTTGAATATGAATTGACGGATTGTTGACATGCATACCATGAGTACACTACCTGATTATCCATCGAAATTTCAATAGTTCAATGGGAATTATTCTTGAAATATGGAAAGGTGAAGTGAAATGAAAGTTTATATTGTGATAAGCTCATCCATGTTTGTTTGGCATTCATATGATGTTATGTGCCTAACTTGTTTGATTAAGTGAATGCGATAAGTAAACTTACTCAAAATTTATGGAATGTATGTTTAAGTACACATGTTTGAATAAAGATAATCGAAAAGTTCGTGTGACATACATATGTATGTTAATTAGCTTGAAGTGAATCATATAATTGTGAAGATATTATGTTGATGATGAATACTAAGTTATATGTGTGTATTTATGAGAGTCGAGTTAGAGGTTTTACGACCTCACCCCCTTACCAATGTGGTATTTTATAACGAAATTTCACTAGATTTATGTTGAATGAGCTCCCAAGTGAGAGACTAAAGAGTACAGTAGCAGAATAACTAATAATGTGGTTAAAGTTGAAAATAGTTTGGCAAGTGAAATCAGTTTTGGAAAAGATGTCGGTTAATCTAAAGATCATCCGGATTTCACAAAGTCACAGTTAAAGAAAAAGTTAATCTCGGCTGATCGATTCATTCAGGTATGATGTCTAAAACATGTATTTGCTGGAATTTCTTCTGGATTGATTTTCATTAGTGATTGGAATAATACGAGATTAGTGATGACAGAATTAGTTAGAGAAATGATATTTGAATTGTAAAGATGTCTGAGTGTAACAATTGTGATTGAATAGATTATGATGATCTCTCCTGGGTATTTTTTATATCCATTTATTCTCAGAGATATATATGTGTGATTGTTCGTTTTCTAATGAAATTCTTATCGTATGAGACGGCTAGTTGATTATAATGTTAGATGAAAGCACCGTTGGTCTTGTTGGCTGATGAGCAGCATTTCTTATCTCTCTTTTTGGGATTCTATTCTATTATGTTTGGAATGGAAGTTGTTGGTGAAAATTTATGTGAGGCTATTCTTCTGTTTCTACTGGATGTTGTTTTGTTTTATATATATATATTTGGAAAATATATCATTTCTATTACAATTGATTCCAAAGCGTATAAGCATTATTTTTCTTCTAGTTTTCTCTGAGGAATCATCAAGATCTTTATTATTTTCTTATGAGTTATGTTCTTGGACTTCCAGTATGATATCGCATCTTAGATTTCTTTATCTCAATTTTCTTATCATCCTTATTTCGTAAATTATCAATCATAGCTCATCTTTAAAGTGTGTTCTTTGGATTGTGATAACTATGTCTATTATGGTTGTAATTCTAGTTCGATCATAGGAACGTGGTGATTCTGGTATCAGGATTTCTCTAATTTTCGTGAAAGAAATTGACATCAGTAATGGTATAGATAGTGGAAGCTCAAGCTCAAACCGTACTATGGTTTTCTTTTCTCAGGTAAGTTTGATTAAGGTCAATGAGTTCATTCAGTATATTTTGTTTCCTTAAGCTAATGCAGTTGTAAAGATCTTTAACTAGCCTGTGAGGAAATTTTAAAAGATTGTATGTTTGAGTTGTTTTAACAACATGAAGAAGGGAGTATTTTGATGTGATATTATTTGATAGTTGAGATCGACTCAGTTGTTTTTATCTGAGTAAGCTGGTCAGTTGAAAGGTAATTTGAGTTAAATGCATTTAAGTTTATCCTCAGGTAAGAAGATAAAATCTTGTACATTCATGGGTAAATTGATGAACAGTCTGAACGAAGAATTTATATTCAAAAAGGGTGTGATACAAGGACTTATCTATTAGATCAGTTCTAATTGGATGATGTTATTATGAGTTAAAGCTATTTTGAATGATAAAGTTATCACATTTATGAAAGTTTGAATGGGCTATTGAGTGTCAGCAAAGTTGAAAATGGTTGAAGGTATTATTAACCGAAGCACTAATTCTGAGTTCATTTTAAATTGAGTAAAGAAATTGTGATTTTTTAGCGATGCACTATCGAACGGATTGGAATGTGTTTTAATACAAAAATGTAAAGTGAAAGTTTATGCTTTTAAAAGGTTAAAGCCACATGAAAGGAACTGTCCGACGGGTGATCTAAATTTGGCCACTTTTTATATCTGTGTTGAGAATTTGATGACATCGGTTGTCCGGCGAAAAATTTCATATGTTTCTTGATCCCAAGAGTTTAAAGTATTTAATGTCACAGAAGGATCTGAATTTAAAACAACATAGATGACTTGCACTATTGAAAGATTGTGAATAATTAAAGATTAACCTTTAGGGAAGTAGATATAGTTGCAAATACAAGAAATGGAAAGCCTTTGTTCATTTTGTGAGTGTTGGTTACGTGATTGATCTTATTTGATGGAAGTTTGAATTTAGCTAAATTAGAAGCTAAAGGGATGTTTTCTTTACAAGATTGAGAATCTCAGGAATGTGATAGTGAGCGGTAAACTAAATGAGTACAGTGTGAGACGACTTTTGATTCTGAATTTCAGGTCGGACCTGATGACTATTATCATTATTCCCAGATAGAATTTGCACACTAAGTAATTCAAAGCTTATGCAGAAAATGTTGTATGAGACTCAGTAGTAGCTCGTTCGTTCATTCAAAGAGTAATTTAGATCTTTGACAATATGCTCCGACACTGTGTTTCAGATTTCAAAGGTGATTGGAAAGAGATATACGAGGTGGAATTGATTTATGACTCTAAGGAAAAAGGTGAAAGTGATTCATGAAAGTTGAAACCAACTTCAAACTGACATAAGTAGTATACAGATTTGAAAATTTAAGATATTGGATTCCAGACCGATGACAGAGTGCTTCTGGAAGTATTGCCCTCGAAGAGGACTCTTTGATGAGGTAGAGGAAACTACGAGAATGTTACCCTAATCTCTCTTTTCTGGTAAGATTTTCAGAGATGAAAATCCCTAAAGGGGGAGAGTTGTAACAGCCCGATTTTGGGTCTAGTCGGAACACTAGTTTCAGGACCACGAATTTGACAAAGAAAGATTCATTTTATTATATTTTTATGGTCTACAGTTTTATGGAACGATTTCGTGAAAATTTTGACGTTTGGGCACTCAATTTAGTTAAAAGGACTAAATTGCAAAAAGTGAAAAACTTGAATTCTATATGTTAAAGGTGTCCAATTACTATGAGATTTTAAATTGGAGGTCTTTAAATGGTAATTAGACCATTGGTTAAGTTGGTTGACAAAAATGGACATGGTTTGGTATGTTTCTAAAGTTTTTCATTAAGGGCATTTTAGTAATCTGGTAATTAAATGAATTAAAAAGCCTAATTAAAAGCCAATTTTTGCCCATCTTCCTCCCATGGCCGAATTTTATAAGGGAAAACCATGGCTAGGGTTTTTCAAGTTCCAAGCTCGATTGTAAGTCCGTTCTAGCCCCGTTTTTAATGATTTTTATGTTTTTGAAATCCTTGTAACATGATCTATCTAATTCTACCACCAATTTGAAGAGGTGTCAAAGTCTAAACTTTTACCGATGTTGAACATGTATGTATTTTGATGTTTGATGGTAGAAAATGCATTTTTTTGATTGTTAAAGGACTTGCTTAGTGACTTTCGGTAAAAATGTCAATAAGGACTTATTTGTAAAAGTCTATAAAATGAGTAGAAAAGTGTGATTAAATGAGAAATGTGGGCTGTTATGAGTAGGAAAAGGGTTCGGCTAGGCTTGGGTTTTGAAGAAATTGAATGAACATCATTTTATGAGCCTAGGGACTAAATTGTAAAATGTTAAAAGTTTAAGGGCAAAAATATAATTTTTCCATAATGTGACTATTGGACTGAAATGAATAATGTGATGATTAAATAAGATAAATTTGATGTTATAGATCAAGAAAAATACGATTCAGGTCTAGATGGGGGGAAAACCAAAGTGTTTGACGATTAGGTCCATTTCCGCTATTTTTGTATCGAGGTAAGTTCGTATGGAAATAATGTAGTGTTATATTTGTGTTTTAATGTTTTGATATTACATGAAATGTGTGATTAACTCTTTGGATGTATTCGACAAAGTTTCGGCAAACGAGAAATCTCGGTTGAACCTCAGGAATAGAGTAGGATACAAGTGACATGTCACTAGGAACCCATGTGATTGTGTGAATTATGTGTCCCGGGTGCTGGTCCTGTACGTCCTACCAGTGGTTGGGTATATCGGCATATATTGCGGGTACCTAAAAGCTTGTGTGAGCAGCACCGCGTAGCTACGTCTCGACTGACAGCTTGTGTGAGCAGGCCCTCGGATAGCTCGAGAGCGAGCCTATATGTGTTATGAGATATGAGGTAGCATTGGCTACATATGTGGCACTTAGTGCAAGATTTTCTGTGTATCCGATAGTATTCCAAGTGGTTCAACGGGAAATTCAACGAGTATGTCAAAGAAATGAAAGAGTATGTAAGTAATTACGAATCGATACAGGTATGTACGTAAAGTCTATAAGCATTGACTTCATGAAATGATGAGTTCATGATTTCCACGAGAATGATTTTGTGAAGACCTTGTGATTATTAGTCTACACTTGTGATGTATGAAATTCATGATAAATTCAGTTGACGGTTATGTGATTGGCTTTCGGGCCATATTGAGTTATGATATAGCATGTTTTATTCATGAAAATTGTGATTTATAAGATATGAGAAAATGGGAAGATAAGAACTTAGGCAATTGAAAGATGTTAAAGTATATGCTTGAAATGTAAATACCCATAATTAATGTGCATGTTTACTATGAGGTTTGAAATGATTTGTTATTTGTTGTACTATATTACAAAGGAGAGATTATGGTTGTTAGGCTAATGCCAAGATATATTAAATTACGCTTATAAGTTGATAGAGTAAATATTATGATTGAATAAGAATTATAACTGTGAGATTTATAGTAACTTGTATTATCTTGTGTGACCCCTGGATCTAGGAAAAATTTTGAGATTTTGTGAAAAGTTTTCTGAGTACCCGGTTTAGTCCTGGCTCGTTTCTAATGCATGTTTTGGACCTCGAGGGTTCATATAAGGGACTTTATGATTGATTTCAGACATGAACACTGTATGGTGTAGAATATCTGTTTATTTAATCTGTAAGTTCTGGTAATGCTCCGTAACCCTATTCCAACGACGGTTTTGGGTTAGGGGTGTTACATGGCCACCTTGAGGAACATCTTGCAAAGGAGCAACTACGAGGATCAGAGTAAGCCACCACGATCAATTCATGAGGATTGCCAAAAATATTCTAAAAGTGTTTTCTTACTTAATCTTTATTGTTCTTGTTATTCAAAATGTCTGCAATTTGGTTTAATGTTTTTTCCTTAACAATGGTAGCTTAATTTTGTTTAGCTAGGATAATTGCATCAATTCAATAAAGTTTATTTAAATCATGTTATGATGCTCCATGCCTCAGTCGATCATGTTTTCAATTAAACTCAAGCATGAATTTCATTTATACCTGATTGAATACATTAGATTTAGTTGAGTGATCCTAACCAAAAGACGACTAGTGGACCTAATAATTGAAAAGTGCATGCTTCATTTAGATCCTAACCCGAGTATATTAAATGTTCATAATAACTCGAAAGAGCTTTATTATCTTGCATAGTTTTTAGGTTTATGTGATTAAGTTGTTTCAAACCTATCCCCTCTCTACTACTTCACATGAATTCTAAGAAACCCTTAGTTGAATATGATCATTAAAACACATGTCTTATAACACCCCTAACCCGTATCTGTCGCCGGACTAGGGTTAAGAGGCATTACCGGACATATCAGAACATTTCACACTAATTTCTCAATAACAGTCAGACAACATCATTACATAGTAATTCATAATCTTAAAGTCCCTTTAGAAAGTTTACGAGACCTAAAACATGCTTTAGAGAGGGTTCGGGACTAAACCGATCTCATATGGAAACTTTACAGAACTTAGAAAATTTTTCTTTCAAGACAGGGCACATGCCCGTGTGTCTAAGCCGTGTGAGGCAGACGGCCGTGCCTTGGACCATGTCTCAGCCTGTGTGCAGAACTGATTGAAATCACACGGCTGTCACACGCCCGTGTGTTTGGCCTGTGTGCAATACTAATTTACTTCTAATTGGGACAATGAAGGACACGGTCGGGTCACACGCTCGTGTGCTCAACCATGTGAGAAATTATAGGCCATCTGCAAGGACAAATTGCCATCCATTTTGGGTCCTACCTACAAACATCAAACAAGCATCAATTCATGTCCCAAAAACGGCCAAAACATAACAAATTATGCACAATTTAACCCATAACAACATCATTCATACATTATGCAAATTCAAATACCAATCTCACCTCAAAAACATGTGATTCATACATCATATAAATTTCATTTCAATACATAGCATTTCTCACCATTTCAATCTCCCAAATTAACCATGAAACTTACCAATTGACCATTCATGAGTACATTAAAACATAACAACTTATGCATCACATAGCATGGACTAAATTCACATATATTCACATTCATCATCAAACCATATCACATGGCTATATATATACATGTCCCAAAACATATAATAACATTTCTAGCCTATACATGCCATACATCGATATGTACATTTCCAAAAGGTACCAAAATATAGTTCGATAGTGTGGTGTTGATCCTCGACGATCCTCGAGCTTCCAGTAGCTTCGATAATCTATAAAACAATGCAAACACACACAAAGTAAGCTTTCAAAAGCTTAGTAAGCCATATACAAATAAACTTATCACATAAAACAATTATAAACCATTTCATACATATGGTTCATGGCATTACACAATCACAAGTCATGTTTCTCTTATATCTCAATGGTTCATGTCCACTTGCTCATAATCATATAATGTAGCTCACATATCAAATGATCATATACATACATACCTTTCATTGCCAAATTTCATATACATACATACGTACCAAAATTTGGATGCACATTCGTATACTCATTCATTTCTCAGAATACCCATTGAACCGTTCGGAATCAAATAGGATACTAGTAGCTTAGAAAGCTCATTCAATGCCAACGTCCCAGACGTGGTCTTACATGAAATCAATATTGATGCCACTGTCCCAGACAGGGTCTGACACGAAATCAAATATGACGTCGATGTCCTAGACATGGTCTTACATGTAAATCACAAATCGATGCCAACGTCCCGGATGTGGTCTTACACGATAACTCATATCAGAATCCTA
Organism: Gossypium australe; assembly: GCA_005393395.2. NCBI lineage: Eukaryota > Viridiplantae > Streptophyta > Magnoliopsida > Malvales > Malvaceae > Gossypium > Gossypium australe. Next base: position 79,819,488 of record CM016614.1, read on the forward strand.
TGTCATGACATATGTATCCTAATTACCTCCTAAGGTTTGTACAGGACTTTTCGGACTTCGTTACATTACCAAAACTTTTCCAGATTTCATATACTCATCTCAAATAGCCATATTTCACAATTAATTCACATAAAAGTATTAATAATTCAGTTTAAAGACATTTATTTGTATATCGACTTACCTCGTATGGATACGAATGGATGTAAACGATTACTCGACCACTTTCGATTTTCGCCGATCTAATTCCGTTTTCTTTGGTTCTTGATATATTCACATTCAAGTTTAGCTTATTCATTCACCAAATCATTCAATTCAACCCATATATACATATTTAGGGCAGTTTACAAATTAGTCCTCACATTTTCACATTTTGACACTTTAATCCCTATTTCATAAAATCACCATATACACACAATTTCCTTATATACATGCTTGGCCGAATATTCCATTAGTCCATATAATCCCATATCTTTAATTTATTTTACATTTTAGTCCTTCAATTTCTCATTTTCACAATTTATCCCAAAATAATTAAATTCATCAAAAATTCAAAGACAAAACATATTAATCTAACATCAAGCTTTCATATTTCACCATTTAACATTACAAAGCTCACAATATCATCAATGGCGTAACTCAAAATTATCATCAAATTCTAAAATTGAGGCATGGGCTTGATAGAATGCTAAGCAACAATCTCAGAAACATAAAAATCATAAAAAACAGATCAAAATACATACCTTGATTAATCAAAATGAGTGCCGAACCCTAATAACTCTACTTATTTTCTTGTTCTTTGTAATTTCGTCAAGGATGAACAAAACATGATCATTTTCATGCATTGGTTTTATTAATTCATCTTTAATTTACTATTTACTATTTTAACCTTAAAAATTTTAACTAGAAAACTATATAACACATGCCCGAAACCGTCCATGCTATTATTCAATGCTCAATTATCAACATAAGGACCCCTCATTTAAGAAGCCATGTCAATTAGGCACTTCATCAAGTAGAGCACAACTTTTACATTTTCTACAATTAAATCCTTTTATCAATTCGGCACACAAACGATAAAATTTTCATACGAAATTTTCACACATATCATTTCACATAACATAAACATGGAAAATAATATTAAAATATTTTCTAACTCGGATTTGTGGTCTCAAAACCACTATTCTGACGAGGGTCTAAACCGGACTGTTACAACTCTCCCCCTTAGGGATTTTCGTCCTCGAAAATCTTACTGTTGAACAGATCCGGATATTGCTCTCTCATAGCATCTTCGGGTTCCCACGTAGCTTCTTCAACCCCGTATCGATGCCACAATACTTTTAGTAATGGAATTTTCTTATTTCTCAATTCTTTAAACTCACGAGCTAAGATACGAATCGATTCTTCTTCATACGTCATATTGGATTGAATCTCTATCTCAGACGGAGAAATTACATGCGAAGGATCTGATCTGTATCGTCGAAGCATCGATACATGAAGCACATTGTGAATCTTTTCTAATTCAGATGGTAGCAACAGTCGATAAACAACTGGCCCAATACGTTTGATAATCTCATACGGCCCGATGAATCTCGGACTCAATTTGCCTTTTCTGCTGAATCGGAGTATTTTCTTCCACGGAGACACTTTCAAAAATACTTTATCACCGATTTCAAATTCAATATGTTTTCGTTTCAAATCTGCATAAGACTTCTGATGATCTGATGTCGCTTTCAATCTGTTTCGAATCACTTTCACTTTTTGCTCAGTCTCTCTGATCAAATCCACACCGTGAATCTTATTCTCACTAAATTTTGACCAGTACAAAGGTGTTCGGCATTTTATTCCATACAAGGCTTCATACGGTGCCATTTTAATGCTCGATTGAAAACTATTACTATACCCGAATTCAATCAATGGAAAATGATGTTCCCACGTACCTTCAACCTCAAGAATGCAACATCTCAACATATTCTCGAGTATCTAAATAATCTGCTCAGATTGACCATCCATCTGTGGGTGAAAAGCAGTACTGAAGTACAATTTCATACCTAAAGCCTCTTTCCAAAACCGCGACGTAAACCTTGGATCTCTGTCAAACACAATAGATAGTGGCACCCCGTGCAATCTCACAATATCAGAAATGTATAACTCAGCTAACTTATCAAGCGAATAATCTCTTCTTACTGAAATAAAATGAGCTGATTTTGTCAATCTATCAACTATAACCCAGATTGCATCTTTCTTCGTCGGAGTTAAAGGCAAACCTGAAACAAAATCCATCGTCACTCTATCCCATTTCCACTCGGGAATCATAATAGGTTGTAACAAATCGGATGGCACCTGATGTTTAGCTTTAACTTGCTGACAGATTAAACATTTCAAAACAAAATCAGTGATATCTCTTTTCATTCCTGGCCACCAGTAAAGTTGTTTCACATCATTATACATCTTTGTACTTCTCGGATGAATAGATAAACGACTATTATGTGCTTCTTTCATAATCAATTGAACCAACTCTGGATTTCTCGGAACACAAATCCGATTTTGAAATCTCAGACAATCATCAACATCAACATCAACTCTAAATTTAGAATCAGAGTTTAAATCACACTGGGCATAGGGCTCGTTTCGTTAACATTTCATTATCAACTTTCTGAGCATCACAAATTTGATGTAAGAACAACGTTCTTGCTTTCAATTTGGCCAAAACCGAACCATCATCAGATAGAACTAAATGAGCATTCATTGCACTTAGCACAAATAATGATTTCTGACTCAAAGCATCAACAACAACATTTGCTTTTCCCAGATGATAATCAATCACTAGCTCGTAGTTTTTTAACTGTTCTAACCATATTCTCTGACGTAGATTTAAATCATTCTAAGTCATCAAATATTTCAAACTTTTATAATTTGAAAACACATGACATTTTTCAACGAAAAGATAGTGGTGCCAAATTTTTAAAGCAAACACAATCGCTGCTAATTCAAGGTCATGTGTCGGATAATTCTTTTCATGCGATTTCAATTGTCTCGAAGCATAAGCTATAACTTTGCCTTCCTGCATCAAAACACATCCCAAACCGTTCAATGAAGCATCACTATATATCACAAATTCTTTACCGGATTCTGGCTGTACTAGCACTAGAGCTTCAGTCAATAGAGTTTTCAACTGATCAAAGCTTTTCTGACACTTTTCAGACCATTTGAATTTCACATCTTTCTAAAGCAATCTCGTCAAGGAAGTTGCAATTATCAAAAAACCTTTTACGAACAGTCGGTAATAACCAGCAAGTCCCAGAAAACTACAAACTTTAGACACATTTTTCGGAGACTTCACTCTAAAATAGCTGAAATATTGCTCGGATCAACTCGTATACCGGATGCTGACACAATATGCCCAGAAAGCCAATTTTGTGTAACCAAAATACACATTTACTAAACTTTGCATACAATTGCTTATCACGCAGAGTTTGTAGCATAATTCTCAAATGTTTAGCATGCTCAATTTCATCACGCAAATAAATCAAAATGTCATCAATGAATACAACAACAAATCGATCTAAATACTGTCTGAAAATTTTGTTCATCAAGTCCATAAAGATAGCAGGAGCATTTGTTAGTCCGAAAGGCATAACTAAAAACTCATAATGCACGTACCTCGTTCAGAAGGCAGTTTTCAGAATGTCTGAATCTTTTACTCGCAACTGATAGTATCCCGATCTCGAATCTATCTTTGAAAACACAGAAGCTCCTTTCAACTGATCAAACAAATCATCAATTATGGGCAGAGGAAATTTGTTCTTAATAGTCACTTTGTTTAACTGACAGTAATCAATACACATTCTCGTCGTGCCGTCTTTCTTTTTCACAAACAAAATAGGAGCACCACAATGTTAAAAACTCGGTCGTGCGAAACCTCTGTCTGTTAATTCTTGCAACTAAGACTTCAATTCTTTTAATTCTGTCGAAGCCATTCTATACGGAGCTATGGAGATAGAGGTTGACCCTGGCACTAGCTCAATGCCATACTTAGCTTCTCGTATTGGAGGTAATCTCGGTAATTTTTTAGGAAACACATCAGGAAACTCACAAAGCATAAGCACAGATTCAACTTTCTTTTCTGTCACTTTCGTATAAATCACATATGCAAGATAAGCTTCACAACCCTTTTTCACATGATTTAGAGCTTTCATCGAAGATATCACTGTCGGTAGCCCATTCAAATCACTAGACTCAATCCGTATTATTTCATAATTCTTACATCTCAAATCAATAATCTTCCGTTTGCAATTCACAACAACATCATGCAATGTTAGCCAATCCATACCCAAGATTATATCAAATTCATCAAAAGGTAATAACATCAGATTAGCCGGAAAACAGTTATCTCGAAACATCAATGGACAATTCTGGCACACTTTGTCAACCAAGAAACTTCTGCCTAAGGGGTTTAATACTCTAATTACAAATTCAGTAGACACTACGAGCAAAGTCTTACTTGATACTAAATTCATGCATGCATACGAATGAGTTGATCCTGGGTCTACCAATGCAATCACATAAGTATCATAACGAGTAAATGCACCCGTAATAACATCTGGAGACGAAGCTTCCTCACGAGCTCGAATGGCATAAGCTCTGGCAGGTGCTCTCGCTTTAGATCTCGTAACTGTATCTTTCGTAGCTCTCTGGCTACCACTCATATTTCCTGTGTTTCTGGAAGGTCTACCCCTAGCTGAAGCATTATTCGACTTTGGATTTTGTACAATCTCTTGCTCAGCAGACTCGGGACAGTCTCGGATAAAGTGATCTAATGATTTACATTTAAAGCAAGCCCAGTCATTCAATCTACAATTGCCCAGATGTCTTTTACCACAATGTCTACAGTCAAGTCGATCAGATCTGACATTTCCAACACTAGCTATCGAAGTACCTAGAGCTTTGAAGCTCGAATGCGATCTAGTACGATCTCTATTCGAATGTCCCACATTTGCCTTTGAACGACTATAATCATCTCAAACTTTCTTTGGTGCAGACTGAAATGATTTACTTGAGGATCTCTTTCTCACATTTCTAGCTTCTAACTTAGCTTTTCTTTTATCTTTCCCGAGTTCTTTGACTTTACATGCTCGATCGACAAGCACAACAAACTCTTTTATTTCCAGAATTCTGACTAACAAACGGATATCTTCATTCAAGTCTTCTTCAAACCTTTTACACATTATTGCTTCAGTCAAGGCACATTCTCGTGCATATTGGCTCAGTCTCACAAATTCTCGCTAGTATTCTGTAACAGACATACGCCTCTGTTTCAATTCAAGAAACTCTTTTCGCTTTTGATCAATGAATCTTTGACAAATATATTTCTTCCAGAATTTGGATTGAAAGAAATCTCAGGTCATGCGTTCTTTTGGAACAATAGAAGTCAAAGTTTTCCACCACTGATAAGCTGCATCTTTCAACAAAGAAACGCCACATTTCACACATTCATCAAGGGTACATGACATTTCATTGAATACTCGAATAGTATTCTCGAGCCAAAACTCAGCTCTCTCAGCATCATCATCAATAGTGGCCCTGAACTCTTCAACCCCATATTTATCGATTTTATCAACCGGAGGCTTATTCAACAGATTCAGATTCATAATCGGAGGTACAATAGGAGTCTGAGGGGAATTAAATGGGGGTGGAGGTTGAGAAACAACCGAATTTGTTCTAATATACTGAGTGAACCACTCATTCATCATTTAGAAGAAGGCTTGTTTAGCCTCTCCTTCCTGACTACTAGCAACCGGTCTAGAATCAGGCGACGCTGTCCCTTGAGTGGGAGCAAGCACATTACTTTCAACATCATCAGCTATGGCTCGTTCGGGATCCATTTACTATACGAAAAAAAACACATTTTATCTGTCAGGATTCATCATACTATCACAGTTCATATATATGGCATGTATAGCTAGACTCTCACACGCTACGTTAGTCCTAGAATTGACTAAATCGTAGCTCTGATACGAACAAATTGTAACAGCCGTAACCCGTATCTGTCGTCCGACTAGGGTTAAGAGGCATTACCGGACATATCAGAACATTTTACACTCATTTCTCAATAACAGTCAGACAACATCATTACATAGTGATTCATATTCTTAAAGTCCCTTTAGAAAGTTTACGAGACCTTAAACATGCTTTAGAGAGGGTTCGGGACTAAACTGATCTCATACGGAAACTTTGTGGAACTTAGAAAATTTTTCTTTCAAAACAAGGCACATGCCCGTATGGCTAACCCGTGTACCTCACACGGCTGTGCCTTGGGCCATGTCTCAGCCCGTGTGCAGAACTGACTAAAATCACACGGCCTGTCACACGCCAGTGTGTCTGGCCCGTGTGCAACACTGACTTGATTCACACGGCCTGTCACATGCCTGTGTGTCTGGCTCGTATGCAACACTGATTTACTTCTAATTGGGACAGTGAAGGACACGGTCGGGTCGCACGCCCGTGTGCTCAATCGTGTGAGCAATTATAGGCCATTTGCAAGGCCAAATTGCCACCCAATTTGGGTCCTACCTACAAACATCAAACAAGCACCAATTCATGTCCCAAAAATGGCCAAAACATACCAAATTATGCACAATTTAACCCATAACAACATCATTCATACATCATACAAATTCAAATACCAATCTCATCTAAAAAATATGTGATTCATACATCATATAAATGTCATTTCAATACATAGCATTTCTCACCATTTCAATCTCCCAAATTAACTATGAAGCTTACCAATTGACCATTCATGAGCACATTAAAACATAACAACTTATGCATCACATAGCATGGACTAAATTCACATTCATCATCAAGCCATATCACATGGCTATATATATACATGTCCCAAAACATATCATAACATTTCTAGCCTATACATGCCATACATCGATATGTACATTTCCAAAAGGTACCAAAATATAGTTCGATAGTGTGGTGTTGATCCTCGACGATCCCCGAGCTTCCAGTAGCTTCGATAATCTATAAAACAATGCAAACACACACAAAGTAAGCTTTCAAAAGCTTAGTAAGCCATATACAAATAAACTTATCACATAAAACAATTATAAACCATTTCATACATATGGTTCATGGCATTACAAAATCACAAGTCATATTTCTCTTATATCTCAATGGTTTACGTCCACTTGCTCATAATCATATAATATAGGTCACATATCAAATGATCATATACATACATACCTTTCATTGCCAAATTTCATATATATACATACGTACCCGAAATTTGGATGCACATTCGTATACTCATTCATTTCTCGGAATACCCGTTGAACCGCTTGAAATCAAATAGGATACTCGTATAGCTCAGAAAGCTCATACAATGCCAACATCCCAGACCTGGTCTTACATTAAATCAATATCGATGCCACTGTCCTAAACAGGGTCTTACACGAAATTAAATACGATGCCAATGTCCCAGACATGGTCTTACACGTAAACCACAAATCAATGCCAACGTCCCAAACGTGGTCTGAAACACCCCAAACCCGGCCCACGAGCTTTGACCAGATTTGGTATGTTCCTTAAGTAAACCGGTTTCAAATTCTTTAGTTCCTTTGGAAAAACTTAAGCGATTTTAAGAAATATATATATTGTTTTGGGTTGGGCTTGAGTTGGAAACCAATTTATCTTATATTGAAATCCATTTAATTAAGGTGACAAAACAATTAGGGTTTATTTTTAAAAAAAATAAATTTACTCAAACTTTAATTGATAATAATTCGCAAACATAAAAAAATAAAGAAATAAAACTATAGCCTTATTACATCAAGTGAAAACCCAAAATAAAATTCTTAAGTACTTAAATAAAATAAAATGTCCATATTGAATAAAACTTCAAGTTGAGCATGGCCACCACAAGTTCTGCCGTCCCGGCCCATCACTGTTCATCACCTGAAAAATGTTCCCACAACGGGGTGAGTCAACAGACTCAATGTGTAAACCAACACTAAAATTTAATAGATTTAGGCATACCATACATATCATGCTCACAAAATAATTCAAGATAATGATGCAATCCCAAACCCAAACCTAGATGCCATCCGCTACACATCCTCGTACCAACCTGCACACCGTGGGGACTACTAAGTCAACCCTCCTTCCGCTATACACCATCGAAGGCAGTCGCTGCAGTCGACGTGCTCATCGCCTATATAAATTCGTGGCGTAGCCACCAGATTAAATAATTGTGTCATGAGACACCACATTCAGATAATGTAACCGAAGTTACCACATTCAGATAATGTAACCGAAGTTACCACATTCAGATAATGTGACCGAAGCCACCACATTCAGATAGTGAGACCGAAGTCATCACATTCACTTCCCCTTTCTCATATAACCCGAATGCCCCATATATATTTTATATCATGCATATCATACTTAAATTCACATTCATGTCACTTTTCACATGTTAAAATATAACATATTTCGTAATCCTAACAGGAGTAGGAAACGTACCTGAGTACTTTGTACCACGTTAGGGTACTTAGCCATATTCACATTCTTATACATACATATATTTCATATTGCCATATAACATATTAAAAGATAGTGTGGGGTACACACCTGATTTGCTTAACGAAATCCTTGAAATCCCAAAAAACCGATCTACTGCTTTAGATCCGTTAACTCCTATATTCGGCCAATCATTTAAACATATTAATAAACCTTTTTGGCCACAAATCCAAATCCTAGTAGGATTTATACACTTAAAACTTAACTTAAGGATCTTAAATCCCAAAATTATCCCTTGGTTGTAGCTTCTGTCAAAATTCCTAAACCACATGTTAGATCCGATTTCATCCTTAAACATGATAAATAATTCTAGGCCGAATGTACATATGACTTACCTTGAGTCTTTTAAATCCCGAAATTCTCCTCCTTGTAGTCGACCTAGACAAATCCCGAAAGGCCCTTCAAAGTTTCAGCAATGGAATCCTAGAGGAGTTAGATTCCTATATTTCGGCTTAAAGAAGAGAGTAATTGATAACCATAAAATTCTTACCTTTATGGGTGAAATCAGCAACACCCTTCTGTCACAACAAAGATTCGGCTTTTGAAAGTAAACTATGAGAAGAGAAGGGATATGATTTTAAAGAAAATCGGCAAGGGGAACTAAGGGTGAAGAGGAATTCGGCTAGACAAAAAGAGGAGAGAAGAGAGGCTAGGAAATTCGACAGAGAAAGAGGAGGAAGAAAATTGATGAGTAGCCCTCTTTCCTTCCTTTTATAGCCAAAATTACTACTCAGAATCCCTTACTTGGCCACCACTCTTCTTTATTTGATAGCTTTATTCTTTAATTATCATAAAATAAAAGAGTTTAATCCAACATTTATCTCAAGGAAATAATGGTAAATAAATCCCTTATTTTTCTCTTGAAAATACTTAAGATAAATCATCATTTATCCCTATTTAGCCGAAATTTAAAGAGAAGAAAACTCTTCCTTTTTACAAAGCTTGTGCCGTCCACCTCACTTCTTCTGGAAGCAAAATAAAATTTCTTTTATTTGCTTCCCATGTGACTCGAACTCAGGCCCAACACCCTTGTATGTGGCGCCATTTCCAGAGGCCCTAAGTGGCATCTTCAGGCCACTTTTCCAAGCCTGTTTGTGTGTCAAATTTCACATACTTTTTCTCTTAAGGCCACCTTGCCTTAGTTTCCTCTTTTTAAACTTTAGAACTTGACATTTCCTTTCATTTCCAAGTTTCCTAAAATTTTCATTTGCCTCCTTTAAGCTTACATTTCCAAGTTTCCCGAAATGTTCACTTTCCTCTTTTGAATCATTTCCTATCATTTCCTAGTTTCCAAAAATGTTCACTTTCCATTTTTAAACTTAACATTTCTATACATTTTCAGGTTTCCAAAATGTTCATTTCTAAGTCTTTTCCATACATTTCCGGGTTTCCAAAAATATTCAAAATTTATTCATAATACTTAAGACATGTCATTTCATACAATTAAACCGAAAATTCATAGGCCCTTTTCAGGATGTTACAGTTCTACCCCCTTAAAATAATTTCATCCTCGAAATTTCCTATCTAAAATAATGGAGGGTATTGCTGTCGCATTGTCTCTTCTGGTTCCCACGAAGCTTCTTCCGACCCATGATTGCGCCATAACACTTTGACTAGAGGAACTGACTTCCTCCGTAACACTTTCACCTCACGTTCCAATATCTGAATCGGCTCTTCCTCGTAGGATAAGTCTGGCCTTAGCTCCACTTCTTCAACTGGTACCACATGAGACGGATCCGATCGATAACGACGTAACATGGATACATGGAATACGTCGTGCATCTGCTGCAACTCTGGTGGCAACTCCAATTGGTATGCCACTGGCCCAACACGCTTCAGTACTCGATAGGGCCCTATAAACCTTGGGCTTAACTTCCCTTTGCGCCCAAACCTCATTACCTTTTTCCAAGGTGAGACTTTAAGGAATACTTGATCTCCTACATCAAATTTTATCTCTTTTCGTTTGAGATCTGCGTAAGACTTCTGCCTATCAGAGGCTTCCTTTAACCGTGCCTTGATTATCTCAACTGTTTCTTCAGTTTCTGCCACTAATTCTGGACCCAAAACTCGACGTTCTCCTAACTCAGTCCAACAAGTAGGAGTTCTACACTTCCGACCATACAACGCTTCATATGGTGCCATCCGAATGCTAGCCTGATAGCTGTTGTTGTAGGCGAACTCAGCTAAAGGAAAATAATCTTCCCAACTTCCTCGGAAATCCATCACACAGCCTCTCAACATATCCTCCAACACTTATATAACCCGTTCAGACTGCCCGTCCGATTGTGGATGAAAAGCCGTAGTGAAGTCTAACTTGGTGCCTAAAGCTTGATGAAGTGCCCTCCAAACCCGAGACGTAAACCTTGGGTCTCTATCTGAAATAATTGACACCGACACTCCATGTAACCTTACAATTTCCGCCACATATAACTTGGCTAACTTCTGAAGAGAATAGTCAACTCTTACCGAGATGAAGTGCGCGGACTTGGTCAAATGGTCCACTATCACCGATACCAAGTCCTTCTTAGTAGGCGTAAGGGGAAGCCCACTAACGAAGTCCATGGTAATTCTCTCCCACTTCCATTGTGGAATCTCGTTTGGCTGAAGTAATCCCGATGGAACTTGGTGTTCAGCCTTAACTTGCTGACACGTCAGACATTTCCCCACGAATTCAGTAACTTCCCGTTTAAGATCAGGCCACCAAAATTGTTCCCTTAGATCTCTGTATAGCTTAATGCCTCCGGGATGCATAGTATAAGGGCTACTATGCGCCTCCCGAAGAATTCTTTGTCTTAACTCCTCGTCCTTCGGCATACAGACTTTTCCTTTGTAACACAATACTCCTTCATCATTAACACCATAATCCTTTAATTCTCCGTTCTGTACTTGCTGTAACTTAACACTTAGGTCCTTATCAGCTAACTGTCCCCCTTTCACCTCATTCAACCACGTGGGCTTGACTTGCAACTCTGCCAACAGGCTCCCATCATCATACAAACTCAAGTGAGCGAACATAGCCCTTAGATCCGACACAACCTTCCGACTTAGGGCATCAGCTACCACATTCGCCTTGCCCGGGTGGTACTCTATCGAGCAATCATAATCCTTCAATAACTCTACCCACCTTCGCTGCCTCAAGTTCAACTCCTTTTGAGTCAACAGATACTTAAGGCTCTTGTGGTCTGTGTAGATTATCGACCTTTCTCCATAAAGCCAGTGCCTCCACACCTTAAGTGCAAAAACCACTGCCGCCAATTCCAAGTCATGGGTTGGATAGTTAACCTCATGAGGCCTTAACTGTCGAGACGCATAAGCGACTACTTTTCCATCTTGCATTAGCACACAGCCTAATCCCGTATGCGAAGCGTCACAGTACACCACAAAATCCTTTCCTGCCTCCGGCTGAATTAACACTGGATCTTCCGTCAACACCTTTTTAAGCTTTTCAAAGCTCTCCTGTTGCTTATTAGTCCATTCAAAGGGTACTTCCTTCCTCAATAACTTTGTCAAAGGCGCGGCTATTGACGAGAACCCTTCCACAAACCTTCTGTAATAGCCTGCCAAACCTAAGAAACTTCGGATCTCAGCCACGGACCTAGGTGGTTTCCAATCCAACACTGCTTCGATCTTCCTAGGGTCTACTCTTATTCCCTCTGCGGATACCACATGCCCTAAAAATGTCACCTCTTTAAGCCAGAATTCACACTTGCTGAATTTGGCATAAAGCTTCTTCTCCCTTAATACTTCCAACACAACCCGTAGATGCTCATCATGCTCCTCTTCAGACTTGGAGTACACCAAAATGTCATCAATAAACACGATAACGAACCTATCCAAATAGGGTTGAAAAACCCGGTTCATCATATCCATGAACGCGGCTGGAGCGTTCGTCAATCCAAACGGCATTACTACAAACTCAAAATGGCCGTACCTTGTCCTAAAAGCTGTCTTATGGATATCTGCCTCCTTCACCTTCAACTGATGATATCCCGACCTTAAGTCTATCTTCGAGAATACTGCTGCCCCCTTCAGCTGATCGAACAAATCATCGATCCTCGGCAAAGGATATTTGTTCTTAATGGTTAGCTTGTTCAACTGACGATAGTCTATGCACATACGCATAGTTTCGTCCTTCTTCTTCACGAACAGGACTGGTGCTCCCCATGGAGACACACTGGGTCGAATGAACTCACGATCCAACAATTCTTGGATTTGAGCCTCGAGCTCAACCAACTCCTTCGGCGCCATTCGGTATGGAGCGATTGACACAGGAGCCATTCTCGGTAGCAAGTCTATTCCAAACTCCACCTCCCTATCTGGGGGTATTCTTGGTAATTCCTCCGGAAATACATCTTCAAAATCCCTTACAGTTCTAACTCCACTAACACCTTCTTCCTTTCCACCCAATGCACTTACGAAAGCTAAGAACGCCTTGCACCCTTTCCTAACCATTTTCTCAGCCTTCAAAGTCGAAACTACGTTAGACAGGTAGTTTCTTCTTTCTCCGATCATTACTACTACTTCATCCTCCGGGGTCCTTAATTCCATTCGTTTGGCCGCACAATCCAACACGGCTCGGTGCTCTACTAGCCAGTCCATTCCAAGTATGAGTTCAAACTCCCCAAAGGGTAGTTTCATTAAGTCAGCCCAAAAGTTCACTCCCTGAATCTCTAGGGGTACATTCCGAAAGATCTTATCCACCACTACTGTAATATCCCGGGTTAGGGGCTATTTTGTTGCTGCATGATATTGCATGTGTTTAGTGTGCTGTGTTGTTATTTCGGTGTTTTAGGGGCTTTAGTGTAGGCTAGGAGTGTGCCTGAGTGAAGGGGAAAATTTTGGTTTTGGGTGTTAGGTGAAGGGAGCTGAGGAAGCTGGGGTTTAAGAATTTTATTTGTGGTTTCATTGCACAAATAAGGAGCTAGCTTAGTGGCAAGCATGCGCTACAAGGGGGAGCTTGGTGTGGCGTCATCTGCATGTGAGGGAGGTCCAGAGTTCAAGCAGCAGAGTCCCCTTTTTGGCACCTATTTTGGACGGCATGGGGGTAGAGATAGAGAGCAACTAGAACACTACCTTGGACCAAGTCTTCACTTTCAAATGGAGGGTGGAGAGGAAGTTTAGGAGGAGGACTTGGTCATCACTTTTGAAATGGGAGGAGTGGAGTGAATGGGGGGATTTTGGCCGATTTTAGGGGGGAGTTGGAGGGGGAGTGACGGCTTGGTGTGGGGGAAAGGGTGTGCCGAAATTCAATTGGCTTTGTGGGGGGATTTTCGGTCACTTTTTGGGTGTCAAACAAAGTTCTTTTCATTTTGTCAAAAGCAAGAAACCGAAATACCTAGTCCCTTAGTTGCCGAAATTGTTTTGCTTCATTTGGTTGGTGTGTAGCCGAATGCATGATTGCATTTTTCTTTTTTCTTCACTTGAGTAAGCCGAAACCCCATCCCTCCAAAACATAATTCTTCTTTCTCTCATTTCTTCTCTGACTAGCCGAAACTCAAGCACTAAAAGCACATCTTCTTTTTCTTTCTTTGACAACCCGAAACTACCTGCATTCCATTCACTTCTCTTTTTCTCAATTGCCATTGCCGAAACCAACTTTTGTCTCACACTTCTTTTCTTTCTCTTCCACTCAAGCCGAACGTTGGAGGTGTTAGACACTTAGGCCGAATCTCTTCTCTCCTAGGAGTCCTCTTTTGGCCGAATTTTGGGTGTTGGTAAGCTTTTGGCCCAATAGCCATTCCCCTTATCTCTCAATTGTTATGTTGTTTTGGGTTTTTGAAGAGGTTAACCATTCGTTTTAATATCTCATCTGAGGGTAATTATCTTTTCTTTCTTTTAAGGTGTTGGCCGAATATTTTCTCCCTTCTATAGCTCTCTCTCTTGGCCGAATTTTGGTGAAGGGTGATCTTGTTTTGTTGATCGATCTTGGGTGTTTGGTAAGTGGTGGTAAGAGGGCATTCTATTAGCCTATTCGTTTAGTTTTTATTTAGTCAAACTGCTAAGTATTGATGGTTTTCTTTTAGGAGGTGGCCGTTTGTCAAGAGAACCATTATGGTTCAGGATTGGTAGGAAACCAAACCAGGAGAAGGTAAGGACTATTCGATAAACCCTTCTTGGTCTAAATGGTTATGGCCGAATGGTTTATGTGTACTAACTCCGATGTTTGGCCAATTTTAGGAGCAAGTCAATTGGGGGACTTAGATCGATTCGTTGGGATCTTTAGACTCGTATTATCAGGTGTGTAAACTAACACACTGATATTTAGAAATATTATTAATAAACCTGTTTTGCCTGTTAAAAAAAAATTATAACAGTATGATGGACAAATGGATACCCAAATGGGGTATGCGTACGATTCGGGTAAGTCTGTTCTATTATGAGTACTATTAATGAAGTATGATATCATGATCTATGTTATGTATGTATGCTATGAGAGGTAATGCTTGGTATGTTGGCATAATATGCATGATTTGTACGAGATGCATGATTACATGAGTATGGTGAGTTGATGGGTGATATGAGTGGAGGGAGCAGTGATATTTTGTGCTGACGAGCACCAGTGTTTTGGTAACACACCTTGTGACTTTGGGTCACCAGAGGTTTGGCACCTCCAGAGGTTTGGTACCTCAGCGTCTTGTCCCTGTGGTTAACACCACCGTGGGTTGGCCCCACTTATGAGATACGGGATTGACGCCAGTGATTTGGTATCACACGATGGGTTGGCCCCATCACCAGATTTGTGACTACGGTCACCAGTGCTTTGGTAGCACATTGTGTCTTTGGGACACCAGAGGTTTGGCACCTCATTGCGACTTGTCCCTGTGGTTTGGTATCACACGATGGGTTGGCCCCATCATCGTTGGATTTGTGACTTCGGTCACCAGTGCTTTGGTAGCACAATTGTGTCTTTGGGACACCAGTGGTTTGGTACCACATTGACGGATATTGTGTCTTTGGGACACCAGTGTTTTGGTAACACATTGTGACTATATGTCACCAGTGGTTTGGCACCACCAGTGGTTTGGTACCACACGGGGTAGGAAAGGCGATGTGGATGGTTAGGATCGGGTTGCATTAATTATGTTGCTATGTATGATGTGTGTTAGCATGTTGTTTCCTCGGGAGCGGGATTTACACACTGAGTCACTCGACTCACCCTCTCCTTTGACATTTCAGGTGACTCGTAGATGCGGACTTGGAGCCGGGATGGACTCGAGGTACTTATGCCATGCTGAATAAAGTTTTTACTCAGACTCTATAATTTGGGTACTCTAGTTTATTTACTTTTATTTGGGTTTTAATTTAGTTTTGTAAAAGGCCTTTAATTTATGGTTTAAGTTGTTTATGTTTTAATTAAATTTTAATATGCCTTAACAAAATAAGTTGGTATAAATTTTACTAAAATGTGGAAAGATAGTGTTTCCAAAACTATAGCGCAATGTGTTTTAAACTATACCATCGGGTATCACACTAAGTCTTTATGATAAACAAATACAAATGGTTTTCAATTCAAACTTGTAGTTCTCCTAAGCTTAAAAGTGTTTTATGTATCACTAAGAAACTAATGAGGTTTAAATGGTATAAACTCGTTTTAACTACACATTCTGGCTAAGTTTTCAAATTATCCGGGTTTCGAGTACACCATTTAATTGCAAACAAGCCTACTTAAATTTTCTTCAAATACACTATGTTTTCACCCCGCTTTTTAAATGATAAATCTGATCTTTCAAAAACGTTTTTCCCCGTAACATACCAGATTCGGACGTGGTGTCTTGTCCGGGTTTGGGGTGTTACAATTGTGGTATCAGAGCCAAGTTCAAAGGCTCGGCTGTGGGCCTGAGGCCCAAAATGGTTTTCAAAAGTCTGTTTAAGTGTTTGTTTTGAAAGTATGGTTTGAAAGGCATGGCACCGAGTCTCCGGCACCAGTTCGCCCAGGTAAGTACCCCGGACTATTCTTTGTGATTTGATTGGATGTTATATGATTTGATGAATAGCAATAGTATGCTACCTTAGAGATTGAAACTGATAGGATTCTGTGAACTCGCGAAAACAAATCCTCTTTAATGTTCATAAGACTTGCTTTTAAACAAGTGGAATAAACACTGATGCATAAAATTCTTTAATCAGATACGTAGAAAGATTAGTCATGAGCACTCGAGGCGGGCGTGGTCGTAACACTCGTGGTAGAGGTAGGGGTAGAATGACGGTTTCTGAGCCCGTAGGATCTGGGCAGGGTTCAGAAAATGAGATACCGGCTCTGCCACCAGCTGGAGGTGGTGAGTTCCAAGATCAGACTGGAGATGACGCAGTGTCACAGGCGATGCTGCGAGTGTTGGAAAGGGTAGCTGGGGCAAGTGGTGCTGCAGGAGTTAGGAAATCAGTTCCTGAGCGACTCCGGGCTAATGGGGCCGAATTCTTCCGAGGTGTATCGGGTGTTGCTCCTAGCACTGCTGAATATTGGCTGGAGGCAACTGAGCGGATCATGGACGATCTGGACTTGACGGCTGAAGAGAAGCTGAAGGGTATCGTATCGCTTCTTCGGGATGAGTCATATCAGTGGTGGCTCACGGTTCGGGATAGTGTGGCCGCAGAGGATTTGACATGGGATTACTTCAGAGCTGCATATCAAAAAAGTACATCGGGGCTAGTTACATCGACTCCCAGAGAAAGGCATTTCTGAGGCTTGTTCAGGGGAGTAAATCTGTTGCTGAGTACGAGGCTGAGTTCCTGAAGCTGAGTAGGTATGCCAGGGGCATTGTAGCCACTGAGCATGAGAGGTGTGTTCGTTTCGAGGATGGTCTGCGAGACGAGTTGAGGCTGCTGATTGCTCCTCAGCAGGAGCGCGAGTTTGCTGTCTTAGTTGAGAAGGCTAAGGTAGCCGAGGGTGTTAAAGAGTCGGTAAGACAGAGCATGGACAGGAGTAGGCTTAAGAGGAGTTTTGGGTCTTCTGGATCGTCGGGTAATCCGCAGAAGAGGGCTAGACCGAGTGGGCAGAATCAGTCTGCTAGGTTTGTTGCTGCTAGGCAGGGACCGCCGCAGTGTAATCAGTGTGGGAAATCTCATTGGGGTGGCTGCTGGACTGGTGGGAAAGGTTGCTTCGAGTGTGGTTCTCTGGAGCATCGCATAAGGGACTGTCCGCGTAGGATGGCCAGGATTCAGTCTGAGAGTCAGGGCCGTAATCAGTTCAGAGGTAATGGACCGCCACCGCAGAGGGGCCGTGGTAATGGCAGAGGTGGTAATGGTTCTGGTCGGGGCCGTGGAGCACCGGGCAGAGGTGCGGGTAGTTCTGATGCCAGACAGCCTGGATTGGTATATGCTGCAAGGCGCCGAGAGGAGGGCGAGGCACCGGACGTCATAACCGGTATGTTTTTGATTTTTGGTACTCCTTATACTGCTTTAATTGATGTGGGTTCTACGCACTCTTATGTTGCCAGTAGTATAGTAGAGACCATGGATTTAGACTCTGAGATATCTTCTAGGCAGATGACTGTGATTAGTCCTTTAGGTCACTCTGTAGTGGTAGATAAGCTGTTTAGAGATGTACCTCTAGAACTCCAAGGGGTAGAATTTGCTGCTGATCTGATGGAACTGCCGTTTGGGGAGTTCGATCTGATTCTTGGGATGGATTGGCTGGTTAAGTACCAGGCGAGGTTGGATTGCGCGGCCAAGCGCATGGTTCTTAAGACGGTTGATGGTGATGAGGTGGCTATGATAGGTAATAGGAGAGATTACTTATCAAATGTGGTATCTGCTCTGAAAGCGGAGAAGATGGTCAGGAAGGGCTGTGAAGCGTATGTGGTTCGTGTGTATGCCTTGGAGGCTAAAGAGTCTGCTGTTGAGAAGGTTCGTACTGTTAAGGAATTTGCTGATGTGTTTCCTGAAGAGCTTCCGGGTTTGCTGCCAGATCCAGATCGAGAGGTAGAGTTCGGGATTGATCTGTTACCCGGGACTGCGCCAGTGTCTATTGCTCCGTATAGGATGGCACCAAAGGAATTGGTGGAGCTTAAGGCTCAGATCCAGGAGTTATTGGATCGGGGTTTTATTAGGCCAAGTGTTTCGCCGTGGGGTGCGCCGGTACTTTTCGTTAAGAAGAAGGATGGTACGATGCGGATGTGCATAGACTACCGCCAGTTGAACAAGCTGACGATTAAAAACAAGTATCCGTTGCCACGGATAGATGACTTGTTTGATCAGCTGAAGGGTGCAGCGGTATTTTCGAAGATTGATCTGAGGTCTGGGTACCATCAGTTAAAGGTTAAGGAGGCTGATATCCATAAAACAGCGTTTCGGACTCGGTATGGGCACTACGAATTCCTGGTAATGCCATTCGGGTTGACTAACGCACCGCAGCGTTTATGGATATGATGAATAGGGTGTTTCAGCAGTATCTGGATCAGTTCGTCGTGGTTTTCATAGACGACATTTTAGTGTACTCAAGGACAGAGGAAGAGCATGATGCGCATTTGAGGGTGGTGCTGCAGATTCTGAGGGAAAAGCAACTCTATGCTAAGTTTAGTAAGTGCGAGTTCTGGCTTAGAGAAGTGACGTTCTTGGGTCATGTAGTGTCGGCTGAGGGGATTCGGGTAGATCCTCGTAAGATTGAGGCTGTTTTGGACTGGAAGCCACCTAGGTCAGTGGCTGAGATTCGGAGTTTTCTGGGTTTGGCTGGATACTACCGAAGGTTTGTTGAGGGTTTCTCGTTGATAGCAGCGCCGATGACTAAGTTATTAAGGAAAGAGGTTCCGTTTATTTGGACTGAGAAACAGCAGGAAAGCTTTGACAAGTTAAAGAAGATTTTGACTGAGGCTCCGGTTCTGATTCAACCTGAGGCTGGTAAGGAATACACAGTCTACTGCGATGCATCACATAGGGTCTGGGTTGTGTGTTGATGCAGGAAGGTAAGGTTGTGGCTTACGCTTCTAGGCAGCTGAGGCCACATGAGGTCAACTATCCGACGCACGATTTGGAGCTAGCGGCTGTAGTTTTCGCCTTAAAGATTTGGAGGCACTACTTATACGGAGAGAGATCTATAGTCTACACAGATCACAAGAGTCTGAAGTATCTCCTGACTCAGAAGGATTTGAATTTGAGGCAGCGTAGGGGGTTGAGTTGCTGAAGGATTACGACTGTTCTATTGAGTATCACCCGGGCAAGGCTAACGTGGTAGCAGACGCGTTGAGCCGTAAGGTTGTTTCGGACTTAAGAGCTTTGTTTGCCCACTTGAGTTTGTACGACGACGGGAGTATTTTGGCAGAGTTGCAAGTTAAGCCTTCTTGGGTTGAGCAGATCAGAGAAAAACAGTTAGAGGAGGTTCTGAGTGCGCGAAGGTTACAAGTGCAGAATGGTGGTTTGGAGGGTTACAGTTTGTCTAGTGATGAGGTGTTGTGTTTTCAGGGTAAGGCTTGTATGCCCAAAGATGTTGAGCTGAGGCAGAAGATTCTTCAGGACGCACATAGCAGTCCTCATGCTATGCATCCTGGAGGTAGCAAGATGTATAAGGATCTTAGAGAGCAGTTTTGGTGGCCTGGTTTGAAGAAAGAGGTGACAGAGTTTGTTGGGAAATGTCTGACTTGTCAGCAGGTCAAGGCTGAACATCAGTTGCGTCGGGTTTGCTTCAGCCTGTGAAGATTCCGCAGTGGAAGTGGGAAAGGATAACCATGGATTTTGTCAGTGGGTTACCGCTTACGCCAAGCAAGAAGGATTCAGTTTGGGTAGTGGTGGATCGTCTGACTAAATCAGCTCACTTTATTCCAGTGAGGGTTGACTACTCACTTCAGAAGCTAGCAAAGCTGTATGTTTCGGAGATAGTGAGGTTGCACGGTGTGCCAGTTTCGATAATCTCGGATAGGGATCCCAGGTTTACTTCAAGGTTCTGGAAGGCATTGCATCAGGCTCTGGGTACTCGTTTGGATTTCAGCACGGCTTTTCACCCGCAGTCTGACGGTCAATCAGAAAGGGTTATTCAGATCTTAGAAGACATGCTGAGAGGTTGTGTCTTGGATTTTAGAGGTAGTTGGGAGGAGTTTCTACCATTAGCTGAGTTTGCCTACAACAACAGTTATCAAGCGAGTATCAAGATGGCACCGTACGAGGCGTTGTATGGTAGGAAGTGTCGCTCACCTACGTGTTGGACGGAGTTAGGTGAACGTCAGTTGTTGGGACCCGAATTGGTTGCTGAGACAGAAGACAAGGTTAAGTTAATTCAGTCTCGATTAAAGGAAGCTTCGGACCGGCAAAAGTCTTACGCCGATCTTAAGCGAAGAGATATAGAGTTTGCTGTAGGGGATCGAGTCTTTCTGAAGGTCTCGCCTTGGAAGAAGGTATTGAGGTTCGGAAAGAAAGGCAAGCTAAGTCCGAGGTTCATTGGGCCGTATAGGGTTTTGAGACGAGTTGGACCAGTGGCGTATCAACTTGAGTTGCCAGCAGAGCTTAGTCAGATTCATGACGTCTTTCACGTTTCAATGCTTCGGAGGTATCGTTCAGATCCGTCACATGTGGTAGCAGTGGAGGAGATCGAGGTAAATCCAGACTTGACTATGGAGGAGGAACCTGTGCAGATTCTTGATCGGGAAGTGAAGGTTCTGCGTAGGAAGTCTGTGCCTTTGGTTAAGGTACTTTGGCGGAATCATGGCGTAGAAGAAGCGACGTGGGAACCCGAGGATATGATGAGACAGCAATACCCGCAACTCTTTTGACCAGGTAATTTCGAGGCCGAAATTATTTTTAAGGGGGGTAGAACTGTAATATCCCGGGTTAGGGGCTATTTTGTTGCTGCATATATTGCATGTGTTTAGTGTGCTGTGTTGTTATTTCGGTGTTTTAGGGGCTTTAGTGTAGGCTAGGAGTGTGCCTGAGTGAAGGGGAAAATTTTGGTTTTGGGTGTTAGGTGAAGGGAGCTGAGGAAGCTGGGGTTTAAGAATTTTATTTGTGGTTTCATTGCACAAATAAGGAGCTAGCTTAGTGGCAAGCATGCGCTACAAGGGGGAGCTTGGTGTGGCGTCATCTGCATGTGAGGGAGGTCCAGAGTTCAAGCAGCAGAGTCCCCTTTTTGGCACCTATTTTGGACGGCATGGGGGTAGAGGTAGAGAGCAACTAGAACACTACCTTGGACCAAGTCTTCACTTTCAAATGGAGGGTGGAGAGGAAGTTTAGGAGGAGGACTTGGTCATCACTTTTGAAATGGGAGGAGTGGAGTGAATGGGGGGATTTTGGCCGATTTTAGGGGGGAGTTGGAGGGGAGTGACGGCTTGGTGTGGGGGAAAGGGTGTGCCGAAATTCAATTGGCTTTGTGGGGGATTTTCGGTCACTTTTTGGGTGTCAAACAAAGTTCTTTTCATTTTGTCAAAAGCAAGAAACCGAAATACCTAGTCCCTTAGTTGCCGAAATTGTTTTGCTTCATTTGGTTGGTGTGTAGCCGAATGCATGATTGCATTTTTCTTTTTTCTTCACTTGAGTAAGCCGAAACCCCATCCCTCCAAAACATAATTCTTCTTTCTCTCATTTCTTCTCTGACTAGCCGAAACTCAAGCACTAAAAGCACATCTTCTTTTTCTTTCTTTGACAACCCGAAACTACCTGCATTCCATTCACTTCTCTTTTTCTCAATTGCCATTGCCGAAACCAACTTTTGTCTCACACTTCTTTTCTTTCTCTTCCACTCAAGCCGAACGTTGGAGGTGTTAGACACTTAGGCGAATCTCTTCTCTCCTAGGAGTCCTCTTTTGGCCGAATTTTGGGTGTTGGTAAGCTTTTGGCCGAATAGCCATTCCCCTTATCTCTCAATTGTTATGTTGTTTTGGGTTTTTGAAGAGGTTAACCATTCGTTTTAATATCTCATCTGAGGGTAATTATCTTTTCTTTCTTTTAAGGTGTTGGCCGAATATTTTCTCCCTTCTATAGCTCTCTCTCTTGGCCGAATTTTGGTGAAGGGTGATCTTGTTTTGTTGATCGATCTTGGGTGTTTGGTAAGTGGTGGTAAGAGGGCATTCTATTAGCCTATTCGTTTAGTTTTTATTTAGTCAAATGCTAAGTATTGATGGTTTTCTTTTAGGAGGTGGCCGTTTGTCAAGAGAACCATTGTGGTTCAGGATTGGTAGGAAACCAAACCAGGAGAAGGTAAGGACTATTCGATAAACCCTTCTTGGTCTAAATGGTTATGGCCGAATGGTTTATGTGTACTAACTCCGATGTTTGGCCGATTTTAGGAGTAAGTCAATTGGGGGACTTAGATCGATTCGTTGGGATCTTTAGACTCGTATTATCAGGTGTGTAAACTAACACACTGATATTTAGAATATTATTAATAAACCTGTTTTGCCTGTTAAAAAAATTATAACAGTATGATGGACAAATGGATACCCAAATGGGGTATGTGTACGATTCGGGTAAGTCTGTTCTATTATGAGTACTATTAATGAAGTATGATATCATGATCTATGTTATGTATGTATGCTATGAGAGGTAATGCTTGGTATGTTGGCATAATATGCATGATTTGTACGAGATGCATGATTACATGAGTATGGTGAGTTGATGGGTGATATGAGTGGAGGGAGCAGTGATATTTTGTGCTGACGAGCACCAGTGTTTTGGTAACACACCTTGTGACTTTGGGTCACCAGAGGTTTGGCACCTCCAGAGGTTTGGTACCTCAGCGTCTTGTCCCTGTGGTTAACACCACCGTGGGTTGGCCCCACTTATGAGATACGGGATTGACGCCAGTGATTTGGTATCACACGATGGGTTGGCCCCATCACCAGATTTGTGACTACGGTCACCAGTGCTTTGGTAGCACATTGTGTCTTTGGGACACCAGAGGTTTGGCACCTCATTGCGACTTGTCCCTGTGGTTTGACCACCGTGGGTTGGCCCCACTTGAGATATGGGATCGTCTGCTAGTGATTTGGTATCACACGATGGGTTGGCCCCATCATCGTTGGATTTGTGACTTCGGTCACCAGTGCTTTGGTAGCACAATTGTGTCTTTGGGACACCAGTGGTTTGGTACCACATTGACGGATATTGTGTCTTTGGGACACCAGTGTTTTGGTAACACATTGTGACTATATGTCACCAGTGGTTTGGCACCACCAGTGGTTTGGTACCACACGGGGTAGGAAAGGCGATATGGATGGTTAGGACCGGGTTGCATTAATTATGTTGCTATGTATGATGTGTGTTAGCATGTTGTTTCCTCGGGAGCGGGATTTACACACTGAGTCACTCGACTCACCCTCTCCTTTGACATTTCAGGTGACTCGTAGATGCGGACTTGGAGCCGGGATGGACTCGAGGTGCTTATGCCATGCTGAATAAAGTTTTTACTCAGACTCTATAATTTGGGTACTCTAGTTTATTTACTTTTATTTGGGTTTTAATTTAGTTTTGTAAAAGGCCTTTAATTTATGGTTTAAGTTGTTTATGTTTTAATTAAATTTTAATATGCCTTAACAAATAAGTTGGTATAAATTTACTAAAATTTGGAAAGATAGTGTTTCCAAAACTATAGCGCATGTGTTTTAAACTATACCATCGGGTATCACACTAAGTCTTTATGATAACAAATACAAATGGTTTTCAATTCAAACTTGTAGTTCTCCTAAGCTTAAAAGTGTTTTATGTATCACTAAGAAACTAATGAGGTTTAAATGGTATAAACTCGTTTTAACTACACATTCTGGCTAAGTTTTCAAATTATCCGGGTTTCGAGTACACCCATTTAATTGCAAACAAGCCTACTTAAATTTTCTTCAAATACACTATGTTTTCACCCGCTTTTAAACGATAAATCTGATCTTTCAAAAACGTTTTTCCCCGTAACATACCAG
>CM016614.1:81643916-81808916 GCA_005393395.2 Gossypium australe
CTTGCGACTCATCCTCTCCTTTGACATTTCAGGTGACACATAGACGCAGACATGGAGCCGGGATGGACTCGAGGTGCTCATGCCATGATTAAATAAAGACTTGCTCAGCTTTTATAAAATTTGGGTACTTCAGCGTACTTTTTACTATTTGGTTTTATTTTGGATTGTAAACGGCCTTTAAATTATGTTTTTCCTATGTTTATGCTTAAAGTAGAATTTTATTATGCCTTAACAAATAATTTGAACTAAAATATGCTTAAAACTTGGAAAGACAATGATTTCAAAATTATAGCGCAATGTGTTTTAAACCATACCATCGGGTATCATACTATGGTTTGATATTAAAAAAAAACTAAAATGATTTTCAAATCAAAACTCGATTTTCTACTAAGTCAAAATATGTTTTAAGTAACAATAAGAGACAACTCGAAATTCCAAATGAAATAAACTTTTTGAACTTCTTAAAATGTTTTCAAAATGTTACATGAAGTTTTCAACAATCCTGCCCAAGATTTCTACAAGTTCAAAATTTTTCTCAATGAGTTTTTATCGAACTTGTAAACGAGAAACTTAACCTCTCAAATACGTTTTTCCTCGTAACATACCAGATTCGGTCGTGGTGTTTTGACCGGGTTTGGGGTGTTACATTATCTATGAACAACCTTTCATTTTCTACAATAAATTTCTAATTTTCAGCATATTCATCCATGACCCAAATTTCATACTTTAATTACTTTTCAAATAAATCCCCTAAATAGAAAGATTAGACTATCCTAATTCCAAAAATATAGAAATTACTAAAAACGGAACTTGATTTCATACCTTATTAAGCTTGAAAATTTTTCCTCCTCTCTCCTAGGGTTTCCATAGAAAAACTGGGGAAGATGGTATGAAAATAGATGATTTTTTTTCTTTTTAATTAATTATCATCTATTAATTTCATTGATTTCCAATTTAGTGCCTACCATTTTCTAACTTTTCCATGGATGAGTCATTAAAATATCTACTAACTACTCTTCAATGGTCTAATTACCATATAAGGACCTTAAGTTTTGAATTCCATAGCTATTTGATACCTATAGCTACTAGAACCCAACTTTTGCATTTTATGCAATTTAGTCCTTTCCCTAATTAAACACACAATCGATAAAATTTTCATATCAAAATTTTCATGTGACATTCCTATCATGATACCAACCATAAAATAAAATAAAATAAATTTTTATTTTTGGCTCAAATTTGTGGTCTCGAAACCACTGTTCCGATCTCATCGAAAATGGGTTGTTACAGTATTCTATTGATAAGATTGTAGTTGTACACAAAGCCTCTCCCTAAAGATAACATGGTACCTAACTTGTGAACATCAAGGCTCTATTTACTTCCAAAATATGGTAGTTTTTCCTTTTCGCGATCCCATTCTAGTGTGGTGTATTTGTATAAGAGCTTTGGTGGGCTATTCTATGTTTGATTAAGAAAACGCCTAATTGGTCACTAAAAAAATTCTTGCACCCTTGTCAACCTTAAATATTTTGATTTCAACACCAAATTGTGTTTCCACCATAGCATAAAAAGATTGAAACAAATTTTCAACTTCAAACTTATTTTTGAATAAAAAAACCTAACAATGCGAGTATGATAATCAATAAATATGACAAACCAACATTTTCCTGAAAAAGTTGAGACTCTCGAAGGTCCCCAAACATCACTATGAATTAACGAAAAATGTTTGGAAGCCTTATATTTTTAAGGTGGAAAGAATGATCAGTGACATTTAGCCAATTCACAAATTCACAGTGATATGAAAAAGGATTTTTATTTTTAAACAGATCAGGTAACAAGTGTCTTGAATAGTAAAAATTAGGGTGTTCAAGCCTGTAATGCGAAATCATAATCTTATCAAAACTAGAAACAAAGTTCAAACATAGAGTAGTTGTTGGTTGACTTAAATGGTCGTCATCAAGAAAGTAAATTCCACCAGACACTTTAGCACTGCCATCATCCTCCCCAAGACCATGTCCTGAAATTTACACATAGAGGAGTCAAATATAGCATGACAATTCGAGGAATAGGATAATTTACTAATAGATATAAGATTACAAGATAGATTTGACACATGTAAAACATCATGTGTAAGTTGAGAAAAGGAAAGGACTACTAGTCATGTGATCACTAGCTCTAGAATCAACGATCCACAGGCTTGTTTTATAAGGCTTGATACTAAAAAAAAAAAATTGAAAAAATGGTACCTGATTGGGAAAATTAGCAAGATGGATTATTGGATGAGTTAGAATTAGAAGAATTCATCTGAAACTATGGTGATGGAAAAAGCTTGCGTAGATGCTCTAGTTGTTCCTTAATGAATGGAGACCCTTTTAGAGAATTTTACTACTCATGATTTTCATTAGTTGTTTGGAAAGTTCTGCTATCCCTAGATTGTGAACCACGACCATTTCCACTCTTCTTTCTTCCATTTTTCGATTTTCCATAGAGCTCCTAGCATGTTTCTCAAGTGTGCCAATGTTTTTTTGCAGTGGTCACACCAAGGTTTCTTCCTTTTTTTCACTGTCATCACCAATTTTAACAGTCACAAAACAGAATTATCATCGTTAGCTTCAAATCTTGGCCTTAACATTACTTTTCTCCTAGTCTCGTCTCTTCTAACCTAAAAAGAAAATCTCACAAAGTGTTGGACGAGGTTTTTTCCCTAGGATCTGAGATCTTACTTCATCAAATTCTCTATTTAAACGAACCATAAATAAATAAGCTCATTCATTCTCTTCTTATTTTTTTCATAGCTTTTACACTATCTTCAGGACACTTTCATTCATCATTATAACATTGATCTAGTTCTTGCCAAAGATACATCATCTTCTTATAATAAAAAAATAACCTCCTTTTTCCCCTTACCTTGCCTTCCAGAGTTTTATATTTAGCTCAAATATTTATGAAGCATTTTCTAAATCTAAATAGGTGTCTTTCACAGCGTCTCAAATATCTTTAACAATTGAGAGAAAAAGAAAAGGTTTACCAATGGATGCTTCCATGGAATTAATAAGCCATGCAATTATCATAGAATTTTCTGACCTCCATGTGCTCACCCTTAGATCGCCCACCTATGGTTGCTTGACTTCTCTAGGATGATACTCTATGAATTGTGGAGAACGAGGAAACAAGCTATGGGATACTTCCATGTATTTGGTAGTACATGCTACATTTTTAAAGACAAAGCCCACTAAGGGAAGTCTGATGCACAGAGTGATAAAGGTATATTCCTTAGGTACTCCATTAATAACAAGGCCTAGAAAATGTACAGCAAGAATATCAAGTTGATGATGAAGTCCTTTAATGTTGTTGTGAACGATGAATTAGGAAACTTTTTAACCAATGCATGTAGATGAAGAAATAATGGAGCCAGTTGCAAGCGAATAATCAAACAATATAGACCAATCTACATATGAAGTTTCTTAACCTCATCATCCTTAAAGGTATGTAAGAATCATCCTTTAAATAGTGTCGTTGATGATATTGGTTAAGAATTAGTATAAGAGAAAAGCCCAAGCCTAACTACCATGACATGGTAAGGGTAACATGCTACACATCCTCTATGGAACTTGAGAAGATTGAAAAAGTTCTTAAGGATGAAAACTAGATCCAGGCATGCAGATTAAGTTAAATTAGTTTGAAAGAAACAATAAATGGAAACTAGTCCTTAAACCTAAAGATTACAATGCTATTGGGATGAGATGGATTTTTAAGAATAAGACAGATGATCACGGTAATGTCACCATGAACAAGACTAGATTTGTGCCTCAAAGTTACACCAGGTGGAAGGAATTAACTTTGATGAGACATTCGCGCATGTAAACCATTAGACTCTTATTGCCGTTTGCAACTTACCTTGATATTAAGCAGTTCTATATGGATGTAAAAAGTGCATTCTTAAACAATTTCATCACTGAAGAATTGTTCTTGGAACAACATAAATTATTTGAAGATCCTAGGTATCTAAATCACATATACAAACTCATTTAGCCCTTGTATGGCTTAAAGAAAGCATTAAAGGTGTGTATGATACTCTCTAAGATTTGACTTGAATTAAATTACATGAAGAGAAATGTGGACAAGAGTTTGCTTATATAGAAGTAGAAATGTGTGATCACAATGGCTCAACTTTACATAGATGGTACTATTTTTGGCTCAATCTTTCAACAAGACAATGGAGTATTGATGCGGTTTAAGTTTGAGATGAGCATGATAGGAGAGTTTCTTACTTTCTTGGATTCCATATCAAACAACTCAAAAATGGACCTTTTATCATAAAAAGAAATATGCACAAAATTTAGGCTCGATTTGAAACCAATAAAACCTCCAATGGGAATTTTAAACAAATTGTAATCAAATGTAAAAGGAGTTACAACTAACTCAAGCAACTATTGTAGTATAATTGTCATCCTAATTTACCTTACTACAAGTAGACCAAACCTATCTTTTAGTGTGGATGTTTTTGCCTTGTGCCTTGTGCCAAGTACCAAGTAAACGCCAAGGAGTCACACTTAAAAGGCTGTGAAAATTATCATTTGCTATTTTAATGGCACTTTGTACCTTAAAATTTGACTATCGAATGACACAAGCATGAATTTGATTAGGTTGGGAATATAGATGATAAAAAGAGCACATCAAGGGATGCTTTTACTTGGGAAAAAGCCTTAATATCATGGTAGAACAATAATCAATCTTCAATCTCATTGCCAATAGTTGAAGTTGAGTATATAGTTATTGGAAGTTGTGCACATCTATTGTTGATGAAACAAATGCTAAAAGGCTTTAGAGCTATATTGCTAGTTTTAACCGTCTATTGTGACAATTCTAGTGCGATCAACATCTCCAAGAATGTTGTACTACACTCAAGGGCAAAGTACATTAGCATTTGATATCATTTCATCATAGAATTGGCAGAAGAAGGTACAATTGAGCTAAAACATATTCTTACACAAAATCAAGTAGTTAATCTTTTCACCAAGAGTCTTAATGTTGCATGGTTCACAAAATTGAAGAATGAAGTGGAAGTGTATTGAGTTTAACGTGGCATAGAAGTCATGTCACCAAAACTCAATATTATAATGTTGTTTTACCTTTAACTCAATTTTGATTGCTTATTTTTTATTTTTGAAAGATAACATTTGCCAATTTTTTTCCTTATTTTTAAAGGGAAAATTTCAAAAAGATTTAAAGTATTTATGAGAAAAGATTGAAGTGGTTCGATATTGATTTCTCCCAAAAGTTTCAAGAAGCCATAAAGAGAGCCAAATTCTCTTTAATTTTTCCTTCTTGTCACAATAACTCAAGATAATTTTTTTTCAAGAAAAATTGTTAATGATTCATGTGAAGTTAGCTAGAACTCCCAGTCCTTCTTCCTTAAAAAATTCTCATCAAAGATCATCATCTCCAACTCCTTTTCAAAGGCGTTCTAAGAGAAGTGGTGAAGGAACCTCATTTGCAATTTCTCAAGTTGTGACTCAAGACAATCCTACACAAGAACAACCTCCAATTGTTCCACCGGGCAATGTAACAGAAAGTAATGTCACACTATCTGAAGAACCTAAGGTAGATAATTTTGTTGATCCTGCTTACTACTTTTGAAAGTACTACCATTGTTGAGTCTGTTGAGAGAGGTGATAAGATGCATGAGAATTACAAGAGAATAATTGAAAATTAGTAAAACAAATTGATTGCCTACTTGAAGGAGGTCCATAGCCTGTTCAGGATCGAATAATTGATACACTCTTCTAAAGTAGATCCAGTTGCCCAAGAGTTTGTTAGGAAAATAACCAAGTATCAAAACCATGGGATTGCTAATGGTACAAACCCAAAAAAGTCTCAAGTAGTTGTGACCTCAATCGCACGTTCTAGTTGAACCGTTAGCTGCAACTCAGCTTGTAATTGAACGATAATTCCACCTACCATATATGTTGGCATATTTCAACACAAATTATGTGGATCTTTCTCTACATACATCTTGTTAAGGATTTAGAGCAACAATAACATAGATTTGATTTTGTTGAAAATTAAACTCTATTCGAAGAAGTTAGGTGTGATCAATCCTCAAATATCTATACTTATTTTATGTCATATACAAAGTCCTGTTAAAATCACCATTCCAGAAACAAATCTAAATCATTTTAGGAACTTATTTTCAATGCAAATACATGGTAATCAAACTATAGTTTCAAAGTAAAATATTAGTAAAAGAGCAATCTTAGTTCATATAAAGAGGCAAGGAGGAAATTGAACTTAAATGATGCCCTGCAATGTTGATGCATAATAAATTATTCTCTAAGTCAAGTCTTCGAAACATAATCAATGTTTTCAAACATCACAACAAATTTCTTGTATCCATTTCTACCTTGTTGATCCAAATAACAAGCAATTCAACACTTTAGAAAGCGTTTTGCAGTCGCAACAACAATACTTTACCAATTGATTAAAAACGACGGTTAGCAGCCGATTCTTGTTTGACTACACAAAAACAATGAAAAGAAACTCACCATTCAGAGATTTACAAGCAAATTATAGCTATTAAAGGAGAATAACACAACCCAACAGGAGAATAAGATTTGATTACAAGAATATTAACAAACTTCCTTTTTTTTTTTTAAAAGGCCAATCACACTACCTGCACTGCAGATTACAAATATCAACTGCAAAACACAACAA
The DNA here is from genome assembly GCA_005393395.2 of Gossypium australe. Lineage (NCBI taxonomy): Eukaryota > Viridiplantae > Streptophyta > Magnoliopsida > Malvales > Malvaceae > Gossypium > Gossypium australe. The sequence continues at coordinate 81,650,631 of CM016614.1, forward strand.
TAAAAGAAAACCAACTACCTATACAACCAACATAACCACTGGCCACTCCAAAGAAAACCTGACTAAAGGTTAGCCCATAGTTAATAGTTCCTTTTTTTTTCTTTTTTTTTCTTTCTTTTTAGTTCATCTCTAAGCAGAGGGAAATAATAGCACTCTATGTCAGACAGTCGCATAGCGGTTTTCTTCCTCTGGTTTACTCTTTTTCCAGATTTCTTCACAAACCAATTTCAGTGAATATAGGTTCATCGGCATGCAAGTTATAATCTTATAATCAATCACCAAAGTAGAGGTAAAAAAATATATAAAGAGAAAAATAAAACAAAGGACCCAGGAGACCTATGCAAATTTGCTCCTTGCCACTGCTGCAACTAAAATTTTTTGTCATTGAGTGCTGCGTGTTAACCCACTTCGAGATACATTTCTGCATAAATTTGAGAAGTTGTCCGTTACTTATATTGAAAATAAATATTCACAATATACCAGGCAATGAAAGCAAAATGAGCATGTGACATCTGTCTATTGCAGGCCTTGACTTCAGCAAGTCATCCAAAATCAAATTGGCAGAATATCGGAAAATATTAATAAGTAGGTTCATTTCAATTGATCACTACAACTTTAAGTACCAAATTAAGATGAATCCTAACATATACATGTCACTTATGCAAAAGTTCAGCAGCAGTCTCCAAGTACTGTATCCAGAAGGGTATGGTAACATTCTGAACTGAAGTGAAGACAAAGGAAGAGGCAAACTCAAGCAACCAACAACTAGATAGAATTATACTCTTTAAGTTTTAACTACAGTCTTCTCTAAAATGATTGTCTTTCAGTGCAAACGGTCCTACCCGAAAGCTGCAGTGAAGACAGAGGCAAAGTAACTATGAATCAAATTATACTTCATAATATTTAATTTCTACATTACTTGGGATGTACAAGAGTATAATTCTATAGAACAGATTATTTGCACTTTGTTGGGAATAATTCTAGAAGCTGAAATCACTCATTTCTGTTATTAGCTTTTACAGTTTCACAATGAAACCTCCCCCTATTCACATTTTCCACAGAGAGAATAAGAAGAGAAAAGCTATCCAAAGATATCCTGTCTCAAGACTTTGCCTTAATTTCATGGAACTCCTTCAGGAACATCCTATAAAATCCAAGTATCTAACAAGCATTTACAAGGGCAACTCTGTAAATATATATACTATATTATAAGAAAATATCATTTAACAGTTTATAACACATTAAATTGATTATTAGCTAAAATACAAAACATCCCACACTTTAATTTGTCAATATCATCCTTTTGTACCCAATTAAGCCTTGGAAGTATATTTTTGTTTAATGAAGCTTTTACTATGCACATCAACCTCTAAAATCTGGTAGAGAACTTTGAGGGTTTAATTAAAATAAAAGAATTTTAGAAGGTTTAATTGGATACTCTAAAAGAATATGGGCTTATCAAGGAAATTCAAAAGGGTATTTTTTAGTATTTTAGGGTTGATTCTGTAAGATCACTAAATATGCAATATTACAAATCTATAAGATGCAGACAGGGGTCCACCCAATATACATGTCTGGTGCCCAAAGCAACTGCCTAAGTTGCTAAATCTTGCTGAATGTCAACACCCTGTAAACCATTAGGAAGATGGGTTTTGCAAGAATTACTCAGATGCTTCTATAGCATCATGCAGCTCCTCCCTTCCACCCCCCAAAAAAAAGCCAAAGTTTCTTTTGCATCTTTTAACTTTTCCAAATGACTTTCTTCTTCTTAGCCATCTAGGCCTATAGGTTCAAAGATGTAGAGAAAATAATATAGAGAAAAAGGCAAGTTCACCAGATGACTGGTGAGTGCTGACCCCCATGTGAAAAAATTCAAAACTTGGATAGGGATATAAATATTGCCAGGTGTAACTTTAGAATTAGCATATGATAGTACAAAAACATAAAAAAGAATGTTAGAAAATTCAAAGCAAAAAGGAAATGCAACATGCTAAGAGTAAACATACAGGTTGACATCACAGCTGCTTACCCCACAATTGGTAATGGAAAAATGCAACAACAGCAATATAGGAAAAGAAGAAATTTTAAATCTAAGCGCACCTTCCAGTAAGCAGCTGAGCAGCAGATCCCTTGGAGTTACCAAACCGCTTCGCCCTATTCTCATGTTCTTTCTCCACACGCATTGCAGCAACCTCTTTCTCCATTGCAGCTACTTCTCTTCTCATTTTTTTAGCCTCAACTTCCATTGCCTTTGTCAATGTTTCCACCTTCTTAGCAAGCATCTGAAATACAAGGATTACTTGAGCATATATCCAGAAGGGTAAATTTAAATGGTATTGGACTGGAAGAACAAGTATCAACCTCAATTGCATCATCCTTATCCTTGAGGCTTTGATCTTTCTCGTGACCAGCTTTTCTCAAAGCTATGACCTCTTTCTGCAGCAAATCATACAATACACCTGGAACATTATCCTCTGTGTCCACAGGCTGGAAATCAGTGGGTTTTTCATCATTTTGTGCCTCACTCTCCTTGGTTCTGTCGGAAGGCTGGTTGAATGAAGTATTTGAGCCTGTTCCATTTAAAAGCAATTTAGCCCTCTCTAATGATCTTGTGCCTCCATCAAATGATTTGGATGTTCCTTTAGCATGCTTCAAAACTGTACTAGAAGACAAAGAGGATCTCAACTGAGAGCTTGGCGATTTCTTCGACAAAAACCCATTGGATGTAAGTTTTGAGAAGTTATCAGCTCCACCCAGAGACTGACGCCTAGAAGGCCCATTGCTCATGCTTCTTACATCTGATGTACTGCGACTAAGACTGTTAGAAGATCCTCTCAAGCTCTCTTCCAGAACTTTAAGCCTCAATTGATATTTCTCCTGGAAAATCAAAAGCCTTTATTTCAAAAGCAGCAACATCAACAAAGAGAAAAGAATGGTAAGTGTCGCAATCAGATTATTACTTTCAACTGTGCTTCAGATTTTGCAGTTCGCTCAGTTATAGCAAGTTTGTCGCGAAGCTGCTGCATTTCTCCCTGTAAGAAATAAAATCCACAATGAATAGAAATTATTAATTTAAGGGCCTATATTTGTACTGAATAGGAAAAACCATCCACAAAAACCTGCAAGAATCTCCGTTCTTCAAGCCATTGTTTTACGGGCATCACTTTGTCATTAGAATCTTTCCACTCATTTGCTACAACCGTGGCCACTCTATTTGCAGTTACTCTCGCACGTGCCAGCTCTCGGTCAAGAGTTTTTCTTTCCTCCTAAGGAACAAAAACAATAATTCATTCAAAAAGAGGCCTAAGAGTATATCAACATAAAAGAATATGAAAACTCAAACACTTAAATTCTAGGCAGATTACATTCATCTCCTGAACTTTCCGCTGGTAATCCCTAACTGCATTTGCAGCAGCACCACCGGCAAGAACAGCCTCCTCCAGCTCTCTTACTGTTTGTGTAAGCTTTTCAACCTCCGCAACTTTTTGGCGATGCATTTTGTCCAAAATTTTGTTTTCTTCCTACATAGACAAGTCATAAATATGTGACTTTCTTCATTATATAAAATACAGACTAAGCACAAAGTATATGGCCCAACTCCTGAGTCCTAAATCTGATGCACCCGATGCAAGGCAACACCAAATACAACTACCATACCTGGCAAATTTCTATCTGCTTCATCAACTCCTGGTTTTTATTTTGTAGATCATCCACCATGGACGCTTTGGCCAATGCAACCTGTACAGTCCTTTCAGCTTCGAGTAAAGCTGCTTCTTTTGATTTAGTTAGACGATCAAGTGCTTTGTTATCATCTTGAAGTTTAGCAATCTGCAAGGGACCACAAGAACTAATCAGTGAGAATACCCAATCACATATAATTTATAAAACATTCTCAATTCTCTTTGTGGGACAAACAATAGTTCAAAAGTTGCAACAAAACCTCTTGCCGTGCAAGCTTCAGTTCAGCCTCTAATGGTGCAAGAATTGCTTCAATTGGAGGCATATCATCATCTTTTTGAGCAGCATGAACCCTCCGCAGAGTGGCCTCTGCTGCAAACTGAGCAGCCATCGATGCCTTCTTCTCATCATTTATTTTCTTGATTTCAAGGTTCTGCAGAACATGTTTATCAACTAATTATAGCAACACGACACATAAAACAATAAGCTAGAGAAAATCCCAAAGCAATACCTTGCTTTCCAGAAGGGATTCAGTCAATTTAAGCTTCTCTTCCATTCTCGAGAGCTCATCAGTGAGCTATTTTTCAAAATAAAAATAAGAAAACAAAGTCAGTATCCGTCTCAATCACAAAATATTATAAGAACTCCAAGTCAGATGACCAATGTTAACCCACATTTCAGACTTATCCAACACCACAAACAGTCAAAACCATACATTACATTCAATTACTACCAAAAGGTTGATAAACAAGTCTCTTTGATGCAAGAGTGTTGGCAAGTATGTAGAAGACATAAAGATCATGAGTTGTCCCGAACAAGACAAGGGATCATATGCAATCCAGAAACAGTAAGTCAGAAGACAAAGAGGCAATTAACTGTCTGAATCTCTAAACATCAAATCAATCCATTCAATCATGAGATTGGGGTCACTAAACCCCATTACAGAATTAAATATAGGAAGTACAAAACATAAATGGAAGAAGAATAGTTAATCTAACAGGAAACCATGACTCAAGTTCTAGACATGTAGACAAGAAATCGTATGACAGCTTTGACAGGCCAAACAACATTAACAGACAGGACTAAAGCAACTTAAGATATGCAAAAAATTGAAACTAATTAGTCATAATCTACAATTTTAAAATCATATCATACAGGTACTAGAAGGCAACCTGAAAATGAAGTTGGATAAATGGTTCATGGTGTTAGATGAGACAGCCCACCAATGACTTCCTAAAATTACTGAGCAACAAATCTCAATGATGAAACTTCCAACCAACATGACTTTGACAGAACAGTTATGTATTATGTATTTCAGCAGATTACATCCGCAAAAACCAAGAAACTATCAGAAGTTTAACATAGGTTTGCAATCAGCAATGGAGACACAGGCAGACACGAACATTTACTCATCAATTTTGCAGGATCTGCTTTTCTTCTGTAAAATAACAATTTACACTGAAATACAAACAGTCCTATCTTCCATCAATTCTTTTGTATAAGCATCATCATATCTGAACTTAAAATAAATCGTAATCTTTTCCCAAAAAAATTAAACATCCATCTAAGTGGAGGAAAAAAAAGGGAAAAAATTGGACTTTCCACACTAAGATCAGAAAATATAAAAAAGAACTAACAAATTTCCAAAATTTTCAAAATAAATTACTACTTAAATTACCACCATTACTAAAGCGTTTTCACCAATCCGTTAAAACTAATTTCTTAAATAAAATAAATACCAATGATTATATTTTTCCAAAAAAAAAAGCAATCGACCTCTTCGACAGCCTTTTCTCTTTGCCTTTCAGACATCCTTAATGCTTTAATTTCTGCTTGTGCTTCTCCCAATTCTCTATCTTTATCTGTAACCCAAAACAAAACAAAAAAATCAAAATTATAATTATAATTATAATAAAATAAATACAAAGGGTTAATGTTAACTAAAAAGGAGCTAAATTGGGCCGAATCAAGGCGAAAAACAACTAGATCGAGCTACATTCCTCACCTCTAACTTCATTCTCCAACCGATTGAGCTCTACTTTCACCGGATCCGACCCGTGAAGCAAAGTAATGAACTCATTATCCGCATCGAAGCTAGGTCTAACAGCTCTCCTTCTCGACGAACCTTTCCCTCCACTCTCCTTAAACGACGCTGACACCGTCAACGGCGGAGGTACTCCCGTCGAGCTTGACGTCACCCTAACCGGCGACTCACTCCTCACATTGTTTCCTACTTCCACCGCTTCGCCGTCAATCTCCGCCATCTCCGATTCAAACACTTCCTCTCACCACTTCAACCCCCAAATGCAACCAAATCCAAAAAGAAAATCTTTCCAAAGAGAGAAGCTTGCTTCACATCTAAAACTTCAAAGTGGATCCAAATGCTAGGGTTTCAAATCAGTTCAAATACAGCTGTTAAACAGATTATCAGATATAGAAAAAAAAAGAAAAAAGAGAAAGAGAGAGAATGAAGAAGAGAGAAAATAATGTTTACTGCTTTTTTTTTTCTCTCTCTCTAGAATGTGGATTTAAATCTGGTTACAGTGACTACTGACAGAGTGAAGAGAGCGAGAGAGAGAAAATAGAGTAATTAGCAAAGGAGATTAAATTAATTAATCATGGGATTAATTTAATGCAAGTGTTTTGTGTTTAGAGAAGGGAAAGGCTTTGCCTGATTTTCAGCAGACAAAAAAGCGTGTAAGCTGGGGGACTGTGTATTATCGGACAGTAAAACTTCAACTTTTAGTCGTCTTGGTTTTTTTATAAACTAGGATTCAGTTTAGGATAAACCGGGGGTGCAATACGCATAGGGGTTGCTAATACGCAGCAACTTTAGTAGAATCCAATTCGCAATTTCGGACGGATGCAAAATCCCGTTAATATATATATGCACGTAGTTTTGTAAAAAGTTTTGATAAATTATATTTAAGGTCATTAAATTATTAATAATTTATATTTTGATAACTTAATTTTAAAAGGTTATAAAATGATTATAAAATTATTTGAAAGGTTTTATTTAAGATATTGGGCTATTAAAATCACTAATATATAGCATTCTTTCTTCGGACCACTTACACCAATCAAAAGCTCTCATTCATTCTATTTTCTATAGTTTAGGTTTCATTAAACAAGTTTGAACATCAAGAATCTACAAACCAAAATCCAAACATCATTATTCTCTGATCTCCGACAATGACAGTTTGATTAACTTGGATTTTTAATGTATGTTCCTCTACTCATTAATAGGTATTGATCAATCGTATTGATCGTCGAATCGTTACTAGGAGCTCACTAGCTAGACTTTAAAAAAAAAACTTAATATCCAATGAGTTAAATAAAACTTTTGAATAGTTCAAACATAAATGAAAACTTTCAAATAATTGAGTGGTCATTGTATAACTTTTTAGGGTGATCAAAACTTAAACTTACTAATAGTTTATTGAATTTAGGTGTAATTTACCCCCTTTTTTTTTGAAAAAATGATCAATTTTGAAATTCAGTCAATATTTGTAAAAACAAAAATTAAGTTTTTTATTCTAAATTCAATTATTAACATCAAAAAAAGTTCATTTAGTATGTTCATGTAACACCCCATATTTGACCTAATCGTCGAGTTCGAGCTACAAGATGTCACATTTGTTTCCAAAACAACTACGGTCATAATAGCAAAAGAAAAAAACAGCTTACGCATGTTATTAAGCTCAATACATAATTACAATATGTTATATAATTAAAACTAGGATTTGAACGAGCTTATGAAAGATCTTTCGATAAACTGAGGTTGGTTGATGACTAAAATGTAATATTTTTAAAATTCTTAGGTTGGCGTCGCAACGTCGTGGGTATCACGTCGCGACCTTGACAAAACAATGAATGTTGTCACAACATCGAAGGTTCATGGTTGCGATGTCACTCTTTATCGATTTCACGTCGTGACGTTTTGGGGTCTGTCGTCGTGATGTCACCTACTGTTTTGCCAATATCCATTAAACATTTATTTCAAATGCCAACAAAAAATCAACACCATATCATTTAGTACCTAAAATTCAAGTAGACATTTGCATCAATTTTAAATTCAACATCGTTTCTAATTCATGTATTAAAGTTAAGTTGACATTTAAATTACAAAACCGACTCAAACCTTAGGTACATGTCATATATCGAAAACATAAAGAACTATACAAATATTGATGAGTCAAGAGTTGCGGTTTGGATGTTGGATCACTCCTCGAGTCTTCGGGATCTACTAATACTTGCGCACAAAATAAACAAACTGTATGCTGAGCGATAAAACTCAGTGGTACTTTCATCATTCAAGTTAATAATATCATTGCAAATAGCAATAACAATGACATATTAGAATTAGAATCAAATCATGAACTAGTTTCAATAATTTCAAATCACAATTCATGTAATACCCCTAACCCGTATCGGTCGCCGGAACAGGGTTACATAGAGTTAATTACACTTTTCAGAACATTTTCATATAAATCATGTAGATCACTACTCATTAACCGAGATTGTTTAGGACGGTCCTTAAATGGACCCTCGAGGCCCAATACGAACATTAGAATCGAGTCGAGACTTAATCGGAAATTCCAAGAATTTTTTGTGACATTTCAAAAATTTTCCAATGTGCAAGGCTCACATGTCCGTGTGGTCCAAGGGACACACCCGTGTAACTGTTAGACATGCCCGTGCTTCAGGCCTTGTCCAATTTAGGTTGCTCTCTGACTTGCTCCACACGGCCATGCCACACGCCCGTGTGCTAGGCCGTGTGGTTAATTAATTTAATTCGAATTAGGTGCAGGTTTCACACGGCCATGACGCACGCCCGTGTCCAAGGCCGTGTCACCCACACGGCTGAGACACACGCCCGTGTCTCTGCCCGTATGCTCAATTTTGAGCATTCTGTTTTTCAAAATTAAAGTGAATGGGACACACGGCCAGACAACATGCCCATGTACCAGGCCGTGTGTACACGGCCTAGACACACGCCCGTGTGTCTATCCGTGTGGACAAAATAAAGACATTTCCTAGCCTCATTTCTCACCCAAATTTTCCATCTTCCTGCACCAACACTTACAAGTACAATCCAACCAATTTCTATCCTCCAAATTGATATATTTCATCATATATTTGTGTTTAATGACTTACCTTTATATAACTTACATAATTTGCAAAATTAGATTTTCATACTTATCATTTTAGTTAATGTAATGACTCTACCATAACATATATTAAAACATAAGTATATTAGCCATTTCAATGGCTAAGTTTCATTCATCATTTACATATCATTATTTGATTTATTTAGCCTATATATGCCATTAACAAAATAAGATTTTCATTTATACCAAAACGACAGTTTGATAGTATGATGATTTGCTCCAACCAATCTACAACCTTCACGAGCTTTGAGCACTATAAAACAGGGAAAATAAAACCTAATAAGCATATTATGCTTAGTAAGCTCGTATAACAGAAATTAAACTTACCTATTACATTCAGTATATTAACCATACATTACATGTTTTTCATCAATTTGGCAATTTGCCTACTCACATACATTCAACCAACACGTTAGTCACAAATATACCAATATGTATAGATGAGCTCATCATGCCATATGCATATTTTATCCGTTGAATCATTGATTTTCCGATGGATATTTCAAGTAGTACACTCAAGGTGTACAATTCCATTACCCGTCAATTCATGTTCAGTAGTACCTTATAGGTACACTCTTGAGCCACATATTACACAGTAGAATTACTATTCCAGGCTAAATTCTAGTTGTAACATATACTCTAAGGGCTTTGTCGGATTACTAGTCTAGGCTAAATCCTAATTGAAACATATACTCGAGAGGCTCATTTCGGATTACCCATCCGGGCTAAATGATCTATTCTGCAACACATGCAGTTTTATCAGGGAAATCACATTTATCCATCAGAATTCAATATTCATTTGGAATTTTACCCTTTATCAATAATTTTCCATCATAAACCATTCCATCCATTAAAATTTTCATACACTTCATACATTCAATTTCATACAACATATTCAATGTAATACATTTTTATGTTCATTTAGGTTATACAAACTTACCTTGATATTTGTTCGTATCTAAAATCTACTAATCCAAAATCTTTTCCTTTCCTCGATAGCTCTTTGTTTGGTACTTCCGGATCTATATAAATGAATTTAATCATCAATTTAATCCATTTCTTATTCTATTGAACTCAATTTACAATCTAGGCAAAAGTACCATTTTATCACTATACTTTTGATTAATTCTAATTTCGTCCTTAGGCTCGGAAATTGAAATTCATGCAATTTAATCCTTATTCCAAGCCTAATCAAAATTCTAATATAACTTTTACAACACAAGTATTCTAAAATTTTTAGAATTTTCTATGGGTTTTACCATTTTTCAATTTAGTCCCTAAATCAAGTTTCCATCAAATTTCCTTTTGTAAAAGTTGTTTATCTATCAACAACTTTTCATTTTCTACCATAAGCTTTTAAATTTTAGCATGTTCATCCATGGAAAATTTTCTATACTTTGATATCTATTCAAATTAATCCCTCAAATAGAGAAATTAAGCTTTCTCGATCTCAAAAATATAAAAATTACTAAAAACATGGACATAGAAACTTATCAATTTATGCTTGGAAAGCTTGTTTTCTCTCTCCTAGGGTTTCCATGGATTTTAGGTTGAAGAAGATGATATAAAATGATGATATTTTATTTTAATTTAATTATCATCTTTATAATTTTTCTATTTCCAATTTAGTCCTTAACCTTTTCTAATTTTTCCATGGATGATTCACCAAAAATATCTATATATTTTTCATCAATGGTCTAATTACCATTTAAGGACCTGATAATGATGACTATTAGAACTAGTACAATCTACCATCCCAAGTTGCCTGGCAAAGATGGCTTATAATTATTATACCTGACCCTATGGCATGGCAACTATATCTGACTCTGCCTAAACAGCTAATAGGGTAATCAATGTTTCAATTACATATTATAAATCGATTCTTCTATCATGATCTCATACCATTTCATCATCAATTCATATTACATATCATTTATCAATTCATATCATGCACGTTTCTACTATGTTCAGAACAGTTCAATTTTAAGCATTTAACACCGTCAAACATAATTTGATTCATAAAACAAGTAATAATCTTGCCTCAATAACTAATATGCAACAATCATGTATGTATGTATGTATGTATATATGTTGAATTCGAATCATAAAAGTACAAACCGAATTTTTTTGTCACTCATCTACAACTCTCACTTTTCCTTTCTCTCAAGACGGTTTGGGGTTCTCTTTAGCTATGTTCCATAATTCAATCATAAAAACAATATCAGTTCACATCCAAACACATAATCAACATATTTTTTATTCATTTTAGTCCCTACATCCGGGATTCTCATATTTTTCCATATTTAACATCAGATTAAAATCTGATTTCACATTCTTTCACTAAGGGCCTTATACTTTCTATGTATAGCATAATTTCATGAAAGTTTTCAATGTATTCAATTTAGTTTCGAATGTCACAAACTTATCTAACAAGTTTAACTTAATTTCTAACTTGGTCATTATTATAATCTAAGCTTACTAACTACCAATTTCATTTTAATAGCAACTTGTTAAACATCAACTAATTGAACAAATTAACATATGGGTTAGCTAGATCAAGCTCCAATTATTCAAATTCTATAAAAATTTCAAAAATTTGCCTTATTTACCTTAGGAAATTGAATGGTAGAATGTTGCTAAGATTTTGAAGTTTTCTTTCTTTTCCAATAGCATGGATGGTGAACGAAGATGAGAGCTTACTCTTTCATTCCACTACGTTGCTATTTTACTAAGTTTAATGTTTAATTAAACTTAATTAAACTAGTTAATTATGACTACTTAATTAATCTTATTTATGTTTTTTAATTGTAATTTTATTAAATAAATGGCCATTATTGTCATTTCCCACTGACTTATAAAAAAGAAAATGGTTTAATAACTATTTTGGTCCTTTAGATTATTGCTAACTAGGTCCCCTAAGCATTTTCTAGTTTAAAACTCAATAGTGATTGGACTTCTATAATTTAGTCCCTAAGTTTTAATTAACAATTTTCTTGGTTAAATTATCTAATCGATCTTCAGAATATTTTCATATAACTTTCATACATCTTTCTATTTTATTCTTATAAACTTAGTTTATGGAAATGAGGTTCCAAAACTGCATTTTTAGACATTGGCAAAAGTTAGGCTGTTATAGTTATATAAGATGGGATGTGATTGACGCAATATAAACATATCAAGTTGGTAAATTTTGACAAAAAAATTAACAATGTTAATAATTAGACTAAGATTTTTAATTTAAAAAAAAAAAGATTTTTAAACTTTAGCTTAATATTATTTTTGGGCCTTGTACTATAGGAAAATTCTCATTTTGGCCTTTTACTATTTTTTCAGTAACTTTTCCCCCTATTGTAACACCTCATACTCAATCTGATTGCCAGATTCGAACTATAAGGTGTTACATTCGTTGCTCGAGCAACTATGAACAATTTATAAACTAATTCACATCATTAAACATTCATTTGCAAGCAAATTAAGTATATTAGTGTAGTACATTCATTTTTAGGTCTTATATGAGCTTTAATGCTAACCAGAGATCAAATTAGGACTAAACTATAACGATTACAAAGTTTCAAGTTGATGTCATGACGTCAAGGTGTTCCTCGTCGTGGCACAACATACTAACTAGACTTGTCACAGTGACCCATGCTCAACATCACGTTGTGGCATGGTGGCTTGATCTCGTCGCAAATGACAAACTGTTTTTGCAAAATGTTATACGATTAACAACCTCAAATTTTCAGTTAACCAAAACTCATACTATAACATATTTTTCAACCAAAAACATGTATTCGATGGGTTTAAATTCAATTCATAACACTTCCAAATACATACACATTCCATTCTTTACATCATTTTCATTCACATACCTAAAATAATTTAACAGTTAACCATTAAGCTACTTGTCATATTAAAACATGGATATATACATTCACTACCATTTACCATACCATTCAAATTACACTTCATACACTAGCTAACATTATGACAAGCTAAGTTGCGCATAACATCATATAGTTATTTCCAAAATACCAATTTCAATCCCAAATGTTCATAGCAATCAACAAAACCAACAATTGACTTAACCTAGGTACATGTCATACTTAAGAAAAAATAGAACTTATACAAACTTAGTTGAGTCAGGGAAATTTTTATTGGATGTTTGATCTGCTGCTCGAACTATCGAGAATTTGCTATACCTGCGTACAGAGAAAACAAACCGTACGCTGAGCAAATACGCTTAGTGGTAAATCTATAATTGAAGACAATTTAAACAAGTTTGAACAATTTCATATATACAAAACAATTCAAGTTCAATTTAAAACCTAAATTCATGCCATTTCAAATCAAAACTCAATCATTTTCACAATGTTAAATTATATGTATACATACAACCAACTTACAAAAATTCATTTGAGCATAACACAAGGTTACCAGCCATTTACAATTTCACATACCATTTGATCTATCTCACTTTTCATCTCTAATTCATACATACTAATTCGTTTATCATTCTTAGTATATAAATACACATAAGTCACATTTTATTCCACATTTCAATCATTTCCGAGGCTATTGGCTCATTCATACTCAATCGACCCCCAAGGCTCATTTTTGATTCATTTCGTATATTATCACATATTGTATCTCAATTTCATTTACTATTTCATATATCATTTAATTAATTCATATGTTTATAACCTTATTAATCAGACATAGACTTGGAGCAGAAACGTGGATCTATCACCCCGGGTTGCCCGACAATGATAGTTTTCTCAGTCTGGTTAATCTGTCACCCCCGGTTGCCCAGGAACGATGGTTTTCGATTGATTTCCTGACCCTATGGCATGCCAACTATATCTGACTCGATCCGAATAACTAATAGGGTAACCAAATTTCTGATTCATTATATAAAGTTCAAATCATATTTAATCATATCCAAATAATCCATCAATTCAAAAAATCATCATATGAACAACATATTTCAACTCAATTTCATACTAATTATCACATATTAATCAATTCATACAACATTCTATTCTATTCAATTTAGTCAATGTATCGATATTTAATCTAAACTATAGCAATTCAATTCAATAATCCAATAACAACTCACCTCAACACCATATAATGCAAAATGACATGCACATGTAGAAAATAAGTGGTTCCCAAATCATAGAAATACAAACCGAATTTTCCAGCGACGACTTTCGATTTTTCTTTCCCTCTCGACGATTTCGTGTCAATGTTAGCTAAATAAAATCATAAAACATATAATGTTATCAAATTCGATTCAAATCAGAACCAAACACAATATCAAGCATATTTTACAATTTATTCAATTTAGTTCATAAACCTAGGACAAGCATAACTTACGATCTAGGCCTTCGGATTAAAATCTGATTTCACATATATTCATTAGAGACCTTCTACTTTCTATTCCTACTAAAATTTCATAATTCTTTTTCATTTTATTCAATTTGGTCCCTAATGTAAAAAATTATCAATTAAGCTTTACAATTTAGTCATTTTCTTAAGCTAAGCTTAATTTCTAGCATTTTCACACTAATTTCATCTAATTCTCAACAATGGTAACTTTCTAAAACTTTAACATTTTTAAAAATTAGTACATGGGCTAGCTAAATCAATCTCTCATGATTCAATTTTCATAAAAATCAAAGCAAAATTGGCTAGGGACTTACATGAATTAAAGGTCGAATATTTAAAAACCTAGTTATGGCGTTTTATTCTTTGTTTTCTTTGTTTTGGCCAGTTGGAAAAGATGATTTTTTTTCATCTTTCCTTACACTAAGTTTCCTTTTATACTAAGATTAATTTGCTAATTAACTTAATTAATTAGATTTTAATTAAATAAATCTTAATTTGATTAAGTTAATGGCCATATAAGTATACCATTCACTAACGCTCACTTAACCATGGTCTAATTGATGTTTTAAATCTTTGGTTAATTGCAATTTAAGTCCCCAAGTCATTTTCTAATTAAATACCTATAGCGATTGAACTTTACAATTTAGTCCTTAGGTCCTAATTAACCACAATTTCGGCTAAATTGACCATCCAAATTTTAATTCACCTAAGTGAGAACTTCATAAATATCATTATTTGATATTTACGGACTCAATTTACGAAAACAAGGTCTTGAAATCACAATTTTCGATACCACTAGAAACTAGGCCGTTACACCTATACATCCATTTTATCGCTAAAAAGAGCCCTTTGACCATTTACATTAACAAAAATGTCTAATGTTTCTATTTTAGCCAATTAGAAGCTAACATGTAGACACTTAATCCACATGATTTTAATTAGTAAAATGCCAATATGGAATATCTATTTATTTTTCTTAATAATAACAGGAATTATAAAAAAATAAAACTAAAAAAAAACTAGAGTTTTTACTAATCTTCCAAAACTCTGTTCATATTGTGCACAAAAACATCAGTCTCCCTTTTTCACTGTTCTGAGCCATCAACCCTGGAAGTGTAGATAGCATTCATTTTTAGGATGTTGTTGGGTGCTTTAACACTCTTGTCGACACCGAGATTTCCTTGAAGACTTTTTGTGGGGTGGTGTTTGTAACAACCCATTTTCAGTGGTATTAGAAATAGTAGCTTCAGGATCACGATTTCGATTAGTGAGTTAGTATTATAATTTATTTAATATTTATGAGTCTATTATAGTGTCGAAATAAAGTTTGGTTTAAAAATTTTGATGTTTGGTTGGTTAAGTAAGTAAAAAGGACTAAATTGTAAAAGCTGCAAAAGTTAAGCACTATAGGCTGATTTGTATTAAATAGATATAAAATCATGAATTAAGGGATTTATATAGTAATTAGACCTATTTAGATTATGGTGGACGGTTTGTGGGTTTTAATTATGAAATTTTAGTTGTTTTTAAAGGTTAAAATAGTAAGTTAATTAATAAACCAAAAGAAAACACAAAATAAAAGCATGTGGTCATCTTCATTCATCACCACCATTGAATTTGGGAGAGAAAAACACCATTTTAAACTTCTTACTCTTGGACCAAGCTAGATTCAATTGCATTGTATGAATTTTTTACCCATTTTTCATGATTTTTATGTTTTTGACATCATTATAGCTTAATCTAGCTAACCCGGGGACTAATTTGTAAAACTGTTAAAATTTTAAAAGTATGCCATGGATGAACTTGTGATGTTTTTGAAGTTTGGTGGCAGATTATTAAGCTTGATAGTTAAATAGGATTATTTTGTAAAGTGATTTTGGTTAGTTTTAAGTTAAAAGACGGAATTGATAAAATATTAAATTGGGCATGAAATTCTTCTAAAATTTTAACAAATATGGGTTGTAATGGTATAAGGGAAAAATTTTGATAGCATGATATTGTTGTAATTGAGATAGACTTGAAACTTTCGGGTTTAGGAACTAAATTAAATAAAAGCTAAAAGTTTAGGGTAAAAATGTAAAATGTTGATTAAGGGTCAAATATGTGAATTTAAGTATTTTATGGTATTTTAATTGGTTAATTGAATAAAATTATCATATTTAGATCAAGAAATGGATCAGTCGATTAATAATCGCAGGAAAGGAAAAGTCGTCAAGTAGTCGTCGTCGAGTGTTGATAGCAATCGTATTTTGGTAAGTTCGTATTACGTTTATTATGTTTATTAATGTCTTAATTAATTATGTGTTTGATTATATGAATTTGAATGTTGCTATGATATATTGAATGGTAGTGAAATGGAAAGGTTATGGTTTGAAATGTAAAGTTAGAGCATGGAATGATCTCGGTAAAACAAGATAAGCCTGATTGAACTTAGTGAATAGCTAGGATACAAATGACATGTCATTAGGGTGTATAAGGCACTAGTTGCCAATTATTACAGTATTAGGTACCTGGTATCAGTGTTACAGTATCAAGCACTTTATGCCGATGTTATGTTTACTATGTACTGGTGATGGATACCATATTGATGGCTTGAGATCCTGCATGTGTTTCGGATTCTCTGAAGCTTATGTGAGTAGCTCCGTGTATCAGTTAATGTCTTTTAGTCAACTTGTGTGAGCATTACCCTTTCACGTATCTGAAGCCAATTTACTATTGTTCTCCAGGCAAAAAAGTTTACTATTGAAATAGAAATGGAATGAGATGGTATAATGGATTATATTTGTTTGATTATATCTTGGTATGTGTTTCTTAGCATGATATGAATTATTCAAGTTTAGTCACTTCATATAATGGGAATGGTGAAACAAGATAAAGGATTGTTTATTCTATGTTATTCTATGTTGTTTATGTTTAAATCGTGGTTCCAATAAGGGCATATTGGTTAGGCACATAGGTTGGTTGTGAATTGGTATATTTTGGTATGTTTTGACACATTTAGAATAGGTTTGAATGTTGGTTAATGCATGGCTTGGAACCCAAGAATTTTTATGTGAGTTGGCTTGTGCTTGAAGGTGTTTTTGGGCATACACGGCCTAGGACACAGTTAGCCACACGGTTGTGTGTCTCACACAGTTGCATGACATGACCATGTGGCCTCTTTGATTTTTGGTGCAAGTTTGTCCACACGGCCTGGCAATACGGTCTCGTGAGCTCGAGTTACATGGGCATATGTTGTTACACGGTTTGGCCACACGAGCTAAGCTCTATCACACGGCCTGGCCACACGGCCGTGTGACCTTTATTCTCACTTTTTACTCAAACTTTTGTAAAAGTTTCTTTTTAATCCAAAATTATTTTCGGTTTATTTTAAATGCTTCCTATGCTTGAATTAAGTCTCGTTTTGACTGAATAACATGGAAAAATGATTGCAAATGAATTATTTGGTTATTTTCGATTAAATTATGAATGATGTTAAAGTTTTATAGTTGTAATACCTTATAGCTCGGGTCGGGTGACTGGACCAGGTATAAGGTGAGGCATTTACTAAAGATAACAAGATTTTAATGTATAAGGGAGTAAGGGTAAGGATGGGTAGGTCGTTGAGTTTGCAATGAGGGAATAAAGCACATATTAGATCATTCACAAAACCTAATTTTTTCAAAAGAAATTGAATCAAAATACCTTATTACTATTGTCAATATATCAACCTCTAAAAATTGTTCCAAATCAATTTGAGACACAACCAGCTAACTTATTGGATCAATCTTGAATAAGCCTGGAAACTTTTGAAATCATCGAGACTTCTCTTATTTTCTTTGTAAATCAATAGTCAACAAATGAGTAGTAAGAACTCACGATTAATTTTTTTTATAAATTACATAAATGGTCACTAAAGTATTGCCCACGTTCTCTTTTGGGCACTGAACTTTGAACTTGTTATATTTTGGTCTCTAAACTATATAAAATCAAATATTTTAATCACCTGCCATTAAGATCCATTAAAACTATAATAGCAAAGCTAACGTGGATTAATTTTTTTCCACCTGATTTTTCAAAATTCCACATATGAAATAGAAAATATAAATCAATTAAAAACCATGGTGACTAAAAAATCCCTAATGACTTATCTACATACGAACTTCTTTTCTTTTTTATATTAAAAGCAAGGTAGAGAAGGAAAGAAGACAAGCTGCACAATAAGAAAAAAAGAGGAGATCAGGTTTGAAGAAGATGATAATAGAGGGAGCAAGTGAGTTTCAAGTTTGTCATTGTGGAATTCCTGTTGAGGTGAGAACATCTTGGTCAAATGATAATCTTGGAAGAAGTTTATTTGGTTGCAAAAATTATGGGAATGGGTGGAAGAAAATGTTGAAACTATTATGGTTCGTGGGGACGTTCCCACGTTTCCCCTACCCCCACTTTCATGTTACATGGTGGTTAGTGGAACTACCTTTGTATATGTGATAGTGGGACATGTAGTTGGTGGTTTTTTATGGGGAACCACGACTATAAATACCAACTAGCTTAAGGTGCCAAAGCACCAAAAGCAAAAAGGGCAATTCCATTTTAAAGATAAGGAGTTAACACCATCTAGTGAGGTTTTTGAGTGCTTAGAAAACTTTGACGGTTTTTAATTTTTTAGTTTTCCAATAGCTAAATTTGATGTCCTCGTCGGTGGTTTGACGTGCTCGATTGTTGTCATAGCCTAATTTTGGGGCTAGTCAGAATAGTGGTTTCGAAACCACTAATCTGAGACCCGAGAAATTATTTTTAATATTATTATATGTGTTATATCATGATTATATGGGTGCATGAAATTTTGGTGCACTAATTTTGGTGATTGCATGTTTAATTGCAAAAAAGGAATAAATCGCATAAAGTGCAAAAGTTTTATTTTACAAGCTAGAGGTGTCTAATAGCTATAGAATATTAAATTGGAGGTTCTTAAAGTGCAATTAGGCCATTGAGGAAGTGATGGCCGGCCATAGGGGACAAATTAGAGACATGGTCAATGTTAGGTGAGGTTTTGGTGACTTAATTGATAAATAAAATAAAATAAAGAGAGGCTATCATTTTTTTTCATCTTTCCTTCATCTTCCATCGAAAATACCAGTAAGCTTAAGAGTTTGGAAGCTTGAAATTTTCAGCTACTTCTCATCCTTACAAGTAAGTCATCTTGATGGTTATTTTTGATAATTTTTGTGTTTTCGGAACCCCTAAATCTTAAGCTAGCTAATGAGGGGACTATTTTGCAAAATGGCTGAAAGATTAGGGATTTGCCATGAGAGTGCTTATGTTTTTTGCTGAGTTTTTTATGGAAGAAAATGAACCTTAGTGGGTTAAAGAACAACTTTTGTGAAATGACTTTGCATGAAAAACTCCTAATAGGACTATTTTGTAAAAGTTATAAAATAGATGATAAAGGTGTGAAATAGTTGAAATTGTGAGTTTCTATAAGAGAGAATATGAATCGGCTAGGCTTGGGTGTGAGAGAAATGAACACATTTCATTTTACGAGCCTAGGGGCAAAACTGTAATTTTGCCAAAATATAAGGGCAAAATGGTCATTTTTGCCAAAGTAGAAATTTTGAAGTGTCTTGATTTATGCAGTGATTAAATGAGTAAATTTTATTATTATAGGTCAAGAAGAACGTGGAATCAACCTTGACCGGGGAAAAGGTAAGGTTTCGGACTAAACCTCAAATTGACATATTTTGCATCGAGGTAAGTTTATGTGTAAACGATACATCCTCATTACGTATGTTTTACCTATTAATGCATTGTGTGGATGTAATTGGTTATTGGTGAGACTTATTGAAAATGATAGAAAATGGGAAAATTCTCGGATGAACCTTCGGAATAGAAATATGGGTACGGATAAATAATCGTAAACATGTAATTATTGGTGGGTTGTGTGCGATACCACCTTGTTAGTTATTAACGATGGGTTGTGTGCGATACCATCGTATTTATTATTATTTTGGTGGGCTGTGTGTGATACCACCGTAATTATCATTGTTGGTGGGCTGTGCGCGATACCACCATATTATTGATTAATGGTGGTCTGTGTGCAAAACCACCGAGTATCTTGTATCATTCCGAAGGGTTCATCGAGAAATTTGTCTAAGTGAAATTACATGTGGCTTTGTGGTGATAAGTGCGGGGCATAAGTGCAAGTAAATGTGAGCAATGTTTATGATATGTGGTTGGGATGTGGTAAGAGTTGAGATGAGTAAGCATGATTATGAGGATATGAATTGTTTTTCCATAGTATGTAATGTTTTTGATTGATTAGCATATGGTATGATGCTTATTGTTTACATATAGACTTACTAAGCCCTTCTCTTTTCCCTTGTTTTATAGTGTCGAAGAGCCAGCTCGGGATACGGAGATAATCAGAGGACCACCCACACTATCAACACATCTTGGTATAGTTAGATTTAGCATTTTTAGTATGGCATGTATAGAGGCTAGACTTAGATGAATGTCCTATTGTTTAGGCCAATGTGTTGGCTCATTCAAAGACGAACTCTTTTGTATAAGGCCATAGTTGGTGGCTCTTTCTTATTAATCTATGAAAAGATGAGGTTATTCATGATTGTGCAAGTTGCATGGTTGATTTACTTGGTTTAATTATGCATGAATGGGTTGATAGTTGAATGTGATTTTTTGTTTGTATGAGTTGGGGTGATAGAAAGAGCTTGGCAAATAGCCTTGTTCTTGTCCACATGGGTAGGCACACGGGCGTGTGTCTAGGCCGCGTGTCAAGGCCGTGTGTGACACACGGTCAACCTAACAGGCGTGTGGTTAGGCCGTGTGTCCCCTTGCATGATAGGTTGGCAAGTCAGTATGCTCAGTAGTAACCACACGGGCAGAGACATGGCCGTGTGTCTCAACCGTGTGGAAGACACGACCATAAGACATGGGCGTGTGTCCAGGCCGTGTGAAGTCTGCACCTGAATTAGGAATTTAATTCACCACACGGTCGAAGGACACGGGCGTGTGCCTTGGCCGTGTAACATTTATGGGGTGATGACGTCAGAACAGAATGCCAAGGTTTTTGCACACGGGCTAAGACACGGGCGTGTCGTGGTCGTGTGAGGGATACGGGTCATGGACATGGGCGTGTGTCCGGCCGTGTGAAACCCCCTGTAGGTTCGAATTGAAAAATAAATCCACACAGGTGTGGAACACGGGCATGTGATATGCTACACGGATGTGCCCGTGTGGACTGTTTGATGAAAATTTTCTAAGTCTTTCTAGAGAGCTTCAAAAGAGTTCGATTTGATCCCGAACCATTCCTAATGTGTGATTTAGGCCTAGTAGGCTTGTTAAGAGGTGTTACGAAAAGTTTTAATCTTGAGTGGAAAGTCATGTCTCGGTATTGCATAATTGTTGGTGTATAAGTCTGGTAATGCCTCGTACCCTGTTCAGGTGTCGAATACGGGTAAGGGGTGTTACATTTAGTGGTGTCAAAATATTTGGATTTTGGCATTTGGTTCAAGCAATGGCTATAGGTATTTATGTTCAATATTTTTCGTTGCACTATATTGTAAACCATTATTTATGCTAACATTTGGTATCAGAGCTGCAAAGAATATTTTGAGATATCTTAAAGGGACAAAGGACTACATGCGTACGTACAAAGAATCAGACAATTTTGAGGTAATTGGCTACTCTAATTCGGAGTTAGTCGATTGTGTTGGTTCATGTAAATCACCATTAAGTTAAATATTTCTGTTTGCTGGCGGAGCTATATCTTGAAGGAGCATGAAGCAGACCTTAACCACTACTTCCACTATGGATGCTAAGTTTATTTCATGTTTTGAGGCTACCTCACATGGAGTATGGTTGAAGAGATTCATATCTAGGCTTAGACTTGTGCATTTGATTTCTAGGTCATTGATGATATAGTGCAACAATTCAATTATTATCTTTATAGCAGAGAACAAAAAAATGGAAGTGTAAGTAAACATATTGAAATTAAGTATCTAGCCATAAGGGAACGTGTTAAAGAAAACAAAGTAGTCATTGACCACATTAACACTGACCAATGCCAGACGTGTGAACATCTAGACTGGAAATACTGCAACAAATAAATATTTAGTTAAACAGTGGTGTCTGCAATATACAGGTCAAATTGTAATATAGTTAAAAATGTTACAACGAAACACTCTGGAAAGCATTCCGAGGATCGCACCCAAGGGAGGTTGAATTAAACTAAAATTAACTCTCTACAGTAATAGGGCTAGATAGTACCAATTCAAAATTATATTAAGAAAAAAACAACTTAAAATTGATTAATTAAATTGCATAAAATTATCTAAAATAAAATCAACCAATTAACCGTCAAAATTCAATCCACTAAAATAGGAAGGAGGTCAACTCACTTCAGTGCTCCTAATTAACTTCAAAACTCGGGTCTAACTAATTAACTATTCGACCAACACACACTTACCTCTCAACCTCACTTTCTTGATTAGGATAAATTATGATTTACTCGGTAAACTTATCTCTAGTCTCATTTATCCTAAATTACTTCCTAGGAGTGTCACTTCCTAGGGTTTAATCACACATAATTTAAACCAACCTAGATTTCAACCCTAATTCATTTGTTAATTAGTCACACATTCTTTCATTAATCTCCCTAAGAAAATTAGCTACTCATGGATCTAGATGCAATAATCCCTAAACTTATATTTAACATACAAAACAGTAAATTAAATAAAATTAGGGATAGAAAAATAAGTCCATTTTTATATCGATTTGTGCTCGAAAGAGAAATTGTCCTAGCAAGACTTATGTGCAATAATGACGATATTTCTTTTCTTTCTTTATTTTTGTTTTCTTTTTCACTCATTTTTCTTTTCTATTTTCTCGAGAACTTCTCATTTTGCAATAATGACTATTTTAGCTTAATCAAACTTTTTCTTTTGATAAATTTTCTAAATTTTTTTTCTATTTACGCACAAGTTTGCAAGATTCTTATACTCACCATACTATACAATCCCTTAGGTTCACTCTTATTTTTTTTTTATTTCGGAATCTACAATTCATAACTACCTAACCTTTAATATCAATTGCCCGACGTCTAAGTTCGTGTAGGGACCAAGAAAATCGGATCAAGAGACTATAATTTAAGGCTTAGGGCTTCCATTTTGGTTTATCAAGAAATAGGGATTTAGGCTAAAAAAATTAGGATATTAGGGATTTCAAGTTAAGGTCGATTTTTTGGCTCTTAAATGTCTACCAAACAATGCCTTAGGTCATCCCTAAGTGTCTCAATTCATGGATCACAATTAACTAAATGTTAACACTCTGACACTTAATTATTCACGCAAACACATATGTTTTTCGTGTACCTATTAGTCATGTGGTATAGCTAACACACTATCACCTATTCACAGTGTAAAAGAATGAACTAATTAGTGGGATACTAAACAACCTAAAGTTGATTGCTATTGAATTAAATTTACAACTCAAACACATAATCCTATTTACATGCTCATAACCAATCACCTGTATTGCTACAAGCTCGCACACAAATAAACACACAAAAACAAAAATTAACTCAAATAACAAATAAAGAATTGAAAATTTTTCTATGTTACCCCCATATTTTATTTGGCACATTGTCTCTAATGTGCGTGCCATAGATAAAAGAAGGGACTACCCAATTTTAGCTTTGAAGTTCCTCGGATGTGGTCGAATGGCCCTCCTCGTGTTGGTTTCGGTTCGAAATGTAGTATCTCGTATCGTACGGGGTTCCTACACAAAAATTAGCTAACAGAAAAACTAATACCAAAGATAAATAAAGTCCGTAAAAAATTAAAATCATTCAAAATAAAATAAAAAATTTAATAGTTTAAATGTTTAAAAGTTTTTAATCAGAATTGGTATCTAACTAATTCTCCTCAACCATCAGGTCCTTCCTTCGATCTGTGTCTAGTGTGTCAGCCCTCGCACTCGCTAATCTAGTAGGGCTAGTACGGCTCGGAGTGCGAATCTTAACTCCTCCAATGGATGATTGTTCCGGTCGAAACATCTCGTCAAAGTCCTAGTCGAGGGACGACTCTTCTTCTTCATCCTTATCGTCTTCCTACTGCCATTCCTTGTCAGCTTGCCTATGGGTAGGTAATAGTTTGGTGGTGGATCGAGCACTAGAATACCAAATCGTTGGGCATATTCAATGCTATCATCGATTGCATCCACCGGATGTCCCACTCCATGTCGGTCATCTCACTCGACCCTTGGCTTTCTTGGCCTTTTTCCTTGCTCTTCTACTTTAGAGATGGCAGGACATCCATCTTTTGTGTATGTCGAACATTCAAATCATGGATCTACTTTCAATAAAGCTCGACATACCAGCTATAGATGGAGTTTCTGAGTAAGCTTTTGATAGGCTTGATGAATTGCTCTGTCACCGACATCGGCACCTTTACTTTGTTATACAAGCAAATTATGACATGTGGGAAAATATCCTAACCTTCTTGCTAGTAATGCAATTAAGCATCGATTTGAAACTTCACATACCGATACAAACATATTAATGCTGTAAAAATTATAGTAAAGTAACACAACTGAATAGTGTTAACATTAGAAAAGTTAAGGGCCGGTGAGACTCGTGTGTAGATAAATTACATCCACATTTTTACAGCCGAAAACATTATGACTTAATTAAATGTCAACGGGATATTCGTACTGATTTGGCATTTTTGAATTCCTAACCTCTCGGTTAAATATTCTACAATGCTCTCCTTATCTACCTCGCAAAAATAATAAGTATCTAGCTCTTCTAGTGCATCATTGTGATAATATGGGGCATTGTTAAATTGGCCGATATCCTTAGGCGTAACTGAGACTTCTTTTCCTCGAACCATTACATGCCTATAATTGACATTTGGCACCTTATTATTTTCTAGACATTTTAGGGATGCATAAAATTCGTGCACCACCGAGTCGATCTCCAACTCGTAAGGTGTGAAGTAAAAGTCCATCCATTGATTTGCACGAATAATATCCCATATGTCATCGCAAAGATCGAATGAGGGATCGAACCCTCGTTCTTGTATAAAGGTTTTTCCTGGAAGGACCAAAAATATATTTCAACTTTTTGAAAATGGAATCGAGTGGAATTGAATTCCATCGACTCCTCCAGATATGTGGTGTGGCATGCCTTTCTCTGAGCCATATAAATGCAATATATATTCTAAATAAAATCTAAATGCAATTAAATGATGAAGTAAACTAAATAAAGAGCTAAGAACGGTTCGCTGTGGGGTTGTTTGAAGACGTGACTGTCAACGGAGGATAGCAAGAAAGAAGTGGTAGCAATGACACATTTAGAGGTGGAAAATCTTGCAAAATATGGTGAAAATCTGAAATAGAGAAGAGTGGAGAGGAGCCGGGTGCCATTAGATATGCTTAGGAGGTTTTTAAAACTGTGTTTAAGGTAGAGATTAGGGTTTAAAATGGGTTTAGTTTATATAGGGACCGACTGGGTCGCGTAACAAAACATGTCAAAAATTACAAACCCGACATTGATGTCGCGACAATGTACTTCGAATGCTCCAGATTTTAGGTTCGAAGTTTCGTGTTGTAACACGGGCCCAAATTTTCAAATTAATTTTAGTTCAAATGTCATGTTGTGATGTTGAGGTGTAGTGCCATGACATGGGATAGAATTTGAAAAGATTTTGGGTTCAAAGTGCAGTTTCATGACATGGATATATAGTGTAGCGACACCACCCTAATTTTCAAAATCCTAGGAGCTTCAAAGTGCAGTGTCACAACACCAAGGTTCGGTATCGCAACACTGCCCTTGTTTACTCCATTTCCAAGGTTTGGGGCGTGTTGGTCCCTTCATTTTATTCCTAATTTCAATTAGGTCCCTAATAAGCTCCCTCTAGCTGCCTAAGGCCTTTAATCCTACTATAATTAAAATTTCTAACCTACTTAAAATCCAAAAAAAAAATCCCAAATTTCAAATGTACAAAATTTCCAATAATTTTTCAAAGTTTTATAACAAAATTAAGTGTGGCTACCAGACTCAACCGATAGGCCTTGTGTTCCATACATCACCATTTTGCTCCTTTGGTGATAGTTTTGGTTTGTCCAACAATTAACTTTCCTTCCGGGGTCTTTCCACTTGTCACGTTCTCGCGATCCTTTGGTACCTACACACATCGAAAGAGAACGATACCTTTGACCAAGGTTGTTAGGGGTTCTAAAAGTAATTACGTAACAATCCTCCCCTACTTTATTTTAGTTTTCCGCATTTTGGGAATTATGGCCACATTTGAATACTTCTATTCACCATTAATCTTCATTATTAAATCATTATTTTCAAAACCAATGGTCAATTTAGACATAGCAAAAAATGGCCGACCCAACAGAATTGAAATGTCTTGGTCCTCCTCGAAGTCAAGGACAACAAAATCAAAGGGGATTATAAGACCCCTAAATTTAACCAATACATCTTCAAGTACACCCTTGGGATGTACAAAAGACCTATCAACTAATTGCAATGTAATTGTCATATTTTTCAGCTCCCCCAATTTGAGTTTTAAGTATATGAATAAGAGCATCAAATTTATGTTGGCCCCTAAGTCACGAATGGTCTTGCTAAAATGTTTGTTCCCTATCTCCACAGGAATTGTAAAACTTCCTGGATCTTTTAGCTACGGGGGTATTTTTTGGGCAATTATGGCACTACAAGAAGCGACGATTTTTATTTGCTGACCTTTCTTTAGCTTTTTATGTCTAGACATAATCTCCTTTATGTATTTGGTATCTTATCAATAAGCTTAAGCAGTAGCAAATTTACATTAAGGGATTTAAAAAGATTTAGAAAACTTACGAATTCTTCCTTATCCCTTCGTTTCTTGTCCTCCAATCTTGATGGGAATGGTACGTTCTTTTACACTAGTTTCAAGCTTGGAGTCTTTTTAGGCTTAGCTACCGGTTTAGATCTTTCTCTCGTGTGGACTTCAACTTTCGGCTCATCATGGTTTTGGTCTTTCGGCTCAGTCTCATCTTTCTCTTTATTGGCGGGCTTTTCTAAGTTTACTAAGGTTTTAACTGAACAGAGTACGATTGCATTTACATGCTCCTTTTCGTCCTTTTGGGGGTTGTTTTCGGTATTACTCAAAATACTCATGCTTATTTTCCTTCGCATCTTATTAAACATGCTCACAATATTACACATCTCTTCTTTTAGTTCAGCAACATCGGTACGGGTTTGTATGCATTCAATCTTTACATGCTGAATTTCAGACCTTATGAGTTGCATCTTGTTTTCAATTCAGTCCAAGCGTTGACCACAACCAACATGGTCATTACCCATGGATATCTCTTAAGATCTTTGCAAATGCAGTGGTTGATAAAAAGGGTTTTGTTGATTTGGGTTCAAGTTACCACTACCTTGATTACCTCTCCACTTTAGATTCGGATGGTCCTTCCAACTGAGGTTGTAAGTGTTCGAATAGGGATTTCCACCCTTATTACCCAAGTAATTCACTTCCTCTTATTGGGACTCTGAGTATGACGTGTAGCTTCAATCAATATCATTTAATGATGGCTTAACAGTGATTTCTAGAAAATGTAATTTTTCAAAAATTTTTTGATGATTTTCATCTTCCTTTGACAGCCTAAGCTGTTGACGGCTTTTGGCTATATGAAAAAAGCTCTTTCAGCCACATGTATGAGTTCATCGCTATGTCCTCGATCAATTAACAGACTCACTCGTATGTATTGTTAATGAAGGCCTTGACCGACGCGCCATCTAAGCTGGCTCTTAAGCTCCCATTCAATCCATTATAAAAAGTTTCTAGTTGAAGCCAGTCTTGCATACCGTGGTGTAGGCATTTCCTATGTAATAGCCCAAATTTCAGCGATGTCGCAAATAGTGGTTCGAGACCACCAAATCCGACAAATGAACTCGTAGATTATATTATTTAATATTTACGAGCTAAATGTAGCATTTAAAAGATTTTTGAAATAGTAAATTGTGTTTTATAAAGATTTATTTTGTCAAGAAATTGAGAAAAAGAGGTATCGAGATCTCGGTGTTATAAATCGAGTCATAAATATTTTTATGAATATTTACGGAATGTCAATAAGGTAGTAGTAATATTTTGTTAAAAAATTTTGACGTTTGGATGGTTAATTAAATAAAAAGAACTAATTGAAAAAGGTGTAAAAGTTGCTAGAAGGTTTAAATAGCTTAATTGTCAAATGAGGAAGGACCTAAAGTGCAAATAAGCCCAAAGGAGATATTTTGGGCGGCAATAGCTGAGAAAAATAAGGAAATGAGTGAAATAAGAACAAAATTGGAAAATTGCCAAAATTAGCTGAATAAAAATGGGACCGAATTGGAATATCTAGAATTCTCTTCATTTCTCTTCATTTTCATCAGCTGAAAAACAGCCATGGAAGAGGGTTCAAGCTGGTTTTCATACTCTACCTTCATGCAAGTTTAATTCTTTCTTTCTCTTTGAAATTTCTATGTTTTTGGACTTTTACAATTGTAGAAATCGAATTAGAGGATGAATAAAATAAGGAATTAAAGCTTATTCAGTCTAGTTTCTTATAGAAGAAATGGCGTAAGCAATGGAATTGTAAATCATGCGATATAATAGGTTTTGTAAGAAAAAGTCAGAATGATTTTGGGTTCCTCTGTTCTGACTTTAGAAAATCATAAAAAATTGGAGGAAAATAATTATGGGTTATAATTTATATGCTTAAAATTCTTAATGAGTATATTTTCAAAAGAAACAAACGGTAACATTATCCAAATTCTGTACGATGAGATAATTAATTTTTAGTGAAGAGGGGTCGGAACTGTTGGACAACGGAACATGGGTGACTTTAAAGAATAAACTGTACTTATTGGTTGAACCAAAAATTCTGAAAATTTTATGGTAAGAAGATATGTGAGTCTAGTCTCAGGAAATATTAGCGAATCTTAATTTGGAGTTTTGTAGCTCAAGATAATAGTGACTATGACACGGATGAACAGCTTGAATATTCACATAAATAAATAGTGAAGAATTATAGATAATGTTACTTACAAATGTGTTATTGTAACACCCCAAACCCGGCCCACAAGCCTTGACTGGATCTGGTATGTCACGGAGTAAAAACTTTTTGAAACGTTTTGAAAATTTCGAGTTCACAGTGGAAATCTGGAAATATTGCGGAAATTGTAAAACAACGTTTGCTAAAACTAAGATGGTTTGGTTTGATAACCACGATGGAGTTGAAAACTTTTTCTTTTCCTTTGAAACCATTTGATCATTTAGATTTTTAGAAGTATCGGGGTTATTGATAACTTGGTAAAATTTTTGCTACCCGATGGTAACGTCTTTGAAAACGCGTACGAGTATTAATTTTGAAAACGTTGCCTTTACCGATTTGCTTAACAATTCATAAGTTCGTTAGAAATAAGGTAAAACTACTACTTAATCATACGAATAATAATAAAAATAATAAACGGCCATATTACAACCCAATCGAATTTAGCAAATAGTAAGCTTTAATGGTGCGAAATAAAACTTCAAAACGAGGAACAAGCATGGCCACCTCGAGTCCTCTCCGGCTCCGTCTCCGCGATCGACTCACCTGAAAAGATAGGGAAAGGGGTGAGTCACCAAGACTCAGTGCATAGCTATAACACATGTCCCCACATATGGGCTTGGCCCATATTCACACAGTCCATACACATGAATATGTAATTATGAAGTGAGTATGCAATTATGAAACCCAACCTAGCCATCCATACTCCATTTTCTACCCCGTGTGGTACCAAACCACTGGTGGTGCCAAACCACTGGTGACTCGAAGTCACAATATCCGTCAATACGTGTGGTGCCAAACCACTGGTGGTGCCAAACCACTGGTGACTTAAAGTCACGATATCCGTCAATACATGTGGTGCCAAACCACTGGTGACTCGAAGTCACAATATCCGTCAATACGTGTGGTGCCAAACCACTGGTGACTCGAAGTCACAAATGTGATACCAAATCACTGGAGGTGCCAAACCTCTGGTGTCCGAAGACACAAATCGAATGATGGGGCCAACCCATCGTGTGATACCAAATCACTGGCGTCGATCCCGTATCTCAAATGTGGGGCCAACCCACGGTGGTACTAAGCCACAGGGACGAGACGCTATGAGGTGCCAAACCTCTGGAGGTACCAAACCTCTGGTGACCGTAGTCACAATGTGTTACCAAAACACTGGTGTCCGTCGACACAAATATCACTGCCCCCTCCACTCATTTATCCCACATCATCATGCTCACATAACAAGTATCATGATCCCATATATCATGCATTTTTATATAGCATATGATGGCATACACAACATATAACATAGATCGAGTATTAGGGGACTTACCCGAAAACCAAGCTTATGCCCACAAGGCAAAGATACTACGTGATAAGTAATAAAATATCATTATAACAACAGTTTATACTAATAAAGTGTGTAAGAACTTACACACCTGATCGAACGATCACCCACATTGGGTATCCAACATCTTAGCTCTTATTTCGGCTAACATGCACAACATGTATATTTACCATAACATACATAACCAGCAAGAGAACAGTGCGATAATTACGCACCTGACTTCAGTGAGTTTCTGATTTATCGAATCTAACAGCAACTAAAGTCCCGAAAGCTTTTGTTATAAATCGATTAGCCCCTAAAACACATAACCGAAATCGGTCACATTTAGTACTAAGCTATAACCAAAAATCAACCCAATCTAAACTTATCAAAAGCCCATGCCAAAACGATCTCGAATCCCGAGAGCTTACTTACCGAAGTAGACTTGAATCCCGGTTGCTCCTACAACCTGTCGAAATCCTGAAATAATACCGCATTAATCTCGGCCCTTGACCAACAAGTATTAGAAAGTGTCTTTAGCCGAATACTACTCTTACCTTCTGTAACCGAATCTCAAAGGATCCTTAGTGCTTCTTCCCTTGGCTACACATGAAATAAATACCATATTAAGATCCCAAGCACATTCGGCCAAGCAAAAAGATTAGCACCAAAACCATTTGGCCAACCCAACAACTCGAGAGTTAATACTCGAACCCCGAGACCTTACCTAGCTTTTCCAAGTCCCCAAAAGATCTGCTTGCTTTTGTAGTTACCAAAAACCCTGCTTAACATCTTATTAGAAACGGCCATCGCAAGAATACCAAGAACATGGCCCTTGGCCGAAATGTACATAACACTTACCTTGACGATTGTTTCCTCTAAATGCACACCAAGGTTCGGCACCCTGAAATGATGGTAAGGATTCAACTCCCAGAGCTTCGACTATGCTTACACGGAGAAGAGTAAGTTCGGCACTTGCAAAAAGGAGCTAGATTTCGTGAAAAGAAGAGGAGAGATAGAAAGAAAACAAAGCAAAGAATAACAAAATGATAATCAAGTGATAATCAAGTGAAAGAAATAACAAGGAGGTTTTGGCTATGGTTTATGAATCCAAAGGAGAAGAACTAAAGGAAGAATGAAATGTAGGAAAAAGGAGAATGATGTTGCCGAAAGAAAGAGGAGGAGAGGGGGGTTCGTTCGATCAACAAGGAAAAGGGTGGGAGCTAGCCGAAAATGGTCCTAAAATTTCCTTCCAAACCGCTACCTATCCTTGCTCTCTCTCTCTCCCTCTTTCTCATTCTCGGTCAAAACACAAAAGGAATCAAATGAAAATGTGAAAAATCGGCCATGTTTACTAAACCAAGGCCGGCCACATGCTCCCATTTCCCCAAGACCAAAACCTGTCCTCTTTGAAAAAAGAAGGGAATAAAACTTTGTTTATTTCCTTATTCCCTTATCACATAAAATAATCTAACAATAAAACCCATTACTATAGTCACCCTTTAATAAAAAAAAACAATAAAAGCTAAGTCTTCATGCCCAAGGCTGCACGTTTTTCCCCTTCCCCAAAGCAAAACTCTTTCTTACAATTAAAATACAACACCCATCACCTTATTAATAATAAAACTTAACTAAATAAAATATAATAATAATAGGAATAGTAATAATAATAATAATATAAAGCTTTCCCATCCCCATTTATAATAAAATAAACCAACTATTCCCCATATACAAATATACCTCACGCATGGAAGTTAAAAAAAAATACTAGTAATAATAAAATAAAACCCCTGCTCATTAAAAGAATAATGCATTGCTTATTCCCATATAAAATAACTTAATAAAAACAATAAAACAATGCTCCCTACTTCTGAAACCAAGAAATGAATTAATAATAACAATAATAATAAAAATAAGCCATAACCTATGCAGCTTTTGAGAACAAAGTAATAAAAATAACACAATTAACCCATAAAATAATAGCAAAGAGGAGCAGCTCCCCTCCCAAGCTGCATGCGTGCATGGTTTTTCCCGAACTGCATGCGAGCACGGGCCATGCAGGCACTTCACGCTGGCGCAAAAAGGAGAGCCCCATGTGCATTCTCCAGACGCTGCCCCCAGGTCTCGAACCCGAGACCTGGGGAAGAATCCCAAACGCCTCAGCCACTCGGCCAGATTGTCTTTCATGACAATATTACCGCACGCTTCCTTTTAATCCTTACCTCGCTGGCGTTTCATGTTTTAGCGCTAATATAAAAATAAAGCGCCTTAAGCGCGATTCTCGGGGCTCGATCGCAGGTCCTCGAGAGGGTCTCCCAGCTGCAAGCATCTCAGCCGCTCGGCCAAGCTCATTTCATGCCAACAAACACGCCGAAAATTCCTTTAACCCTTACTCTTTAGTTCCCTTTATTTAGCGCGCCAGACCAAAAAAATAAAACGCTCTCACTGCTGCCCGCAAGGCTCGAACTTGAGCCCTCTTGAAGCCTCCTTGCGCTCTTAGCCACTCTGCTAGGTGATTTCATGCGACATGAACTTCGCATAAACTCTTTTAAGGTCTTCTTCTAAAACAGCGCCCCTCTATTAAAAAATAAAAGCTATGCGCCCCAAGCCACTCGAACCCCTGACCTATTCTGGCGCCGAAACCTAAGTGGCACACGGAAGCCACTTTGCTACTGGACTTTCATGTCCAAAATTTTACAAAATTTATTCTTAAAGCCTCCTCCACCTAAATTTTCACTTTGACCCAAAATTTTCAAATTTTTCCAAAATAGTCCCTTTTATCCTCGGGCTTAAATGACCCCTAAAACTCATCAAAACAGACCCGAAGGCCTATCGACTCGCAACTTTTTACTCCCACGCACAGCCCCAAATTTAGGATATTACAGTTATTTATACTAAGAATTTGGAATGGAGAGGAGGAGGAAAATATATGAATGTCTTATGTATAAATTGATCACATGCCCGATTATAATCGATAAATGTTGGAATAGAAATGATATAATGTTTTATTTCAAATATTTATTATGAAACTAAGATTATCGTTATGGTATAAAAATCGAATTGTAAGTTCGTCTAACTTGAATTATATTCTTACTTGCTTGAAATGTATGTTATTGATGTGAATATGATTTGAATGTTCATTGTATGAAAATTGATGAAACATTGATATATTTGATAAAAAGAGGAAGAAATCCCGGTTGAATGAAAGGAAAATTCGATAGATCTCTGAAAAGGAATTTGCGGTAGAAAGGATCTAGCCCGAACGGGTGATCCTATCCTGATATAGCCCTCCCGAAGAATATGTGGAAAATGGATTTAGCCTGGACGGGTAATCCAAATTAGGGTCTAAATTTAGGTTGGACTGGTAATTCAGATCCAAGCTCATTAGAGTAATTGTCGTTGCAGGGGATTTAGTCTGGACTGGTAATCCCGACAGTACTCTATGAGTTTATATTACAGGGGATTTAGCCTGGACTGGTAATCCCGCTGTAAGGATGAGGTTTGCAGGAGTGTGCTCTCTAAAATGGAAATGTGCGCACATGAATATGAATTGACGGACCCGGATTTGTACACTAAAGTGTACCCCTGAAAATCCATCGAAATTCTGAGAAATTCAACGGGATAAATATGGAAAATTAACAAGGGAATGGAAATCATAGTATTGATGAGCTCATCAATCATGGTATATATTATGTGATATAAGGAAATACGAGTTGGTGAGACATGAACATAGAACTTGGTTGATGAATGAGTTCATTTGTGATTATATATTTGTACACCCTTGAGTGCATTATCCGTATGAATTGGTATTCGAAATGAGTTAATGAGAATAGTTCTAATATGAAATAATCTGAATTCTAAATGAAAAATTGTGAAAATGTATTTGAAATACATTGGTATGTCTTGTATATGTTATTTGAGTTCATAATGTGGAAAGTAAATGTATGTGGAAATATAAGATGATGATACCTGTACATGGAATTTATTGGTGGATACATACATCCAAATTTATATGATAGATTTTAGTGAACATTGAAATTGGGCTCAATAAGTGATTTGTCAATTTAAATTGTGATTGGCAGGAAGAGTTAGTGAATGCATGTTTATGAATTGTTACACGTATTTGTCGAAATACGAGGAATTGATGGTAATTGATACATGGAAATATGAGACTATTATATATATAAAAAAACATGACATATGTTTGATAAATATGTTCATTCATAATTATAGAATTGTGCACCTCAAGTGCACTATATGTGAAAATATGATGTTTCAAATGATTTGATAAGTAAAACTCCAATATGAAGTAGTTTGAAACCAAGACAAATTGTTATAAAAATGTACATGAAATAAAAAGGTATGATTGTTATATGCTATATGAAATATAGAGGTATGATTGTTATATGCTATATGAATACATAATGTGAAAAAGTATAAGTACAAGAGAAACTTAATGAGAATTGAGCCTATATACATTTCTTGTTAATTATATGAAGTGTGCAACTGACAAATAGTATTAAGTATAAGGTTCGATTGAATATCTTAAATTGGTTTTTGTATATATTAAACGTGGGTGAAGAATAATGATCAAATGAGTGAGAAATATGGTTTGGAAAATAGCCTTATTTATGAAAATTAACTTTACCCCACGGCCTAGCAACATGGGCGTGGGACTCTTGTAAATGAAATAAATTTTGGGATTTTGCGAAAAATTTCATACGATCCTGATTTAGTCTCGACCCGATCCTAATGCATTATTTGGACCTCGAGGGTCTGTTAAAGAAAATTTTATAATCAATTTCGGTATTTGAGCGATAAATGGTTTAAATTGTCTGTAAGTGTTCCGTACTCCTCGGTAATGCCTCATACTTTATTCCGGCAACAAATGCGGGTGGGGGTGTTACATCCTAAGTAGCGAATTGAAATGTTCCCATGCTTCGTATAATGTCTCGCCTTCAAATAGCTTAAAATTACCATAGTTGCGCCTTAATTGAATGGTTTGACTAATGGGGAAAATTTTGTGTAAAAATTTCCCCTATAAGTCATCCCATGTTGTGATAGAACTCGGCTCTTTGGGAATCGAGCGATTCATAGGCATTGTCGCAAAGCGAGAATTGAAGCAACCGGAGATGGATCGCATCATCGGTCACTCTATTATATTTGAATGCGTCACATAATTGTAGGAATCTTTATAAATGCTTGCCCGGGTCTTCTATCATGTTACCCTGAAATTGGAAATTATTTTGTATCATTTAGATGGTGGATGTCTTAATTTCAAAATTGTTTGTGTTAATTCCTGGCCTCTAGATAGGTACCGCGTACTCGCGCAATGTCCTTTTTTTTCGAGCCATCAGTGTCTCTCTTTGGAACTATGATGGTGGCTTGATATTTTCTTCAAGCAGTGGGTTTCCTTACAGCAAGTCAGCCACCACAAGTGGACTGTTTTGCATTTGCTGACGGGCTCAACTCAATATTCTCTCTGGTTCAGGATCTAGCTCGATTGGAATGGTTCCACTTTGAGTCATACATTGAAATAAAAGAGAAGTTGAATTAAATAAACCAAAAATCAAATAAAATTTAAAACTCATATCTATAATCCTAAATTTTCCTATTTATCCTATCATATGCATAAAATTAAATTTAATTTTAATGTTGAAACCTCCCCGGCAACTAGGGGTGTGCAAAATTCGGGTAAAACCGAAAAAATTCGGTTAACCGACCGAATTCGGTTAATCGGTCGGTTAACCGAATTTTTTCGGTCGGGGGTCGGTTAATAATTTTTTAATTTTTCGGTTAACGGTTAATTCGGTTCGAAACCGGTCGGCTAACCGAATTTTTTCGGTTAAACCGAAAAAATTAAAAATAATATTATAATATATAAAAGCCCACTTACCCAGTCCCAACCAAATACCCAAACCCAATTACCAACCAAGCCCAAATACCCAACCCCCAATTACCCAACCCAACCAAATTATATCATTTTATTAATAATTTAATAAATAAAACTAAATTAAACTGCCTACAGGCTATAGTACTCAATCAGTAAACACGATAGAACAAAAATACCCCTTTTTCAACTTCAAGTTCAAATCCCTAATTGATAACTCCGGTCCCAAAGTCTCTACCAGGCCAGCCACCTTCCGTCCGTCACTCCGGCGTCTACCAGGTCACCATCCATCACCGGCGAGTTTAGGTAGGTTGTTTACCAACCTCTTAAAATTCGATGTTTAATTTTCTGAGTTAGAAATTAATTTCCAGTTTTATTCCGGGAAATGCAGTGTCTATTTAGGGGTTCTTTTAATTTTTTTGTTCTTCCCGTCCTTTGATTTTTATAGTCATATTGGTTTGACATTTATAAGGTAACAGAAAGCTGTATAAGTTTGCTTCTCCAGATTATTCTGCTAATAAGGATTTATTTATTTGAATATTGCAAAAATAATGTGTTCTTTTTGGGCTGTTTGTTTGCAGAATATTGATAAAATTCCACTTGTCAATTGTCGGGTTCTTATCATTCATGTAAGTATCTCTAATCCTGACAGTCTATAAGACTTCATATATTTTAAACTTCATAAGCCTACCACATGCAGACATATCTCTTTATGTTTGAGCCATTATGTTATTTATATTGTTCTTATCTTTTTTACATTGAATTCTTCATAATTATAATGGAACTTAAAGAGTTCTCATTTTTCTTTTCTTTCTTCAAAGTTCAAAATTACTTTTGAACTTTTTTAGGTTGAAACTTGAAAGGATACCCCCATTATTGAAAGATGACATACTAAAGCAACACTCAACATTTTCTTCATATGATATCTTGAATTTTAATTTTTTTCCCCTACATTTTCATTTGATATGTTTGTTGTAATAACTTATATGTTCTCACCCAAAGTTCCCTGGATCCACTTTCATTGGATGATGAATTGATGATCAGAGCTTTCGGCCTACAGTCTGAATGAAAATATGAAGGGGGGCTATCAATGAATTTTGTATACCTTTCTACAGTTTTGATTCACATAAAGTCATATCTTATCATTGATTTTGTCATGTTTAGTGCTACGGTGTTTCTCTTGAAGGTCCAATTCTTTCAGTCAAGTCTGACAAAATATAGATCTACATTGAACTTTGGCCCATGCAGTGTCTCAAGTACAAACAAAAAGATTGCTGTCTTGGCAGTGGGTAAATAATTGCTAGTTTTGGAGGATTGGCATTCCGGACAAAGTAAATTAATTGGAGTCCATAGAATTAAGAGTTCTTGCAACTTAAACACCCTCTCATCTTCTCTACTAAGGTGTAAATTAAGAAGTAAGAGGATCATGATTGAACCATTGTTTTGCTACCTAGAAAGAATTAAAAATATCAATCTCTGTTAATTTACTTTTATGAGGACAAATAAATTGGCTGCTGTTAGAACAGATTATCCATATCTAGGGAGGATTGTTGAGCAGTATCTTGAAGTGAAAAGAATGATCTGTATGGACCCCATTGATGGCTAACCCAG
This sequence comes from Gossypium australe, assembly GCA_005393395.2. NCBI lineage: Eukaryota > Viridiplantae > Streptophyta > Magnoliopsida > Malvales > Malvaceae > Gossypium > Gossypium australe. Next base: position 81,688,768 of record CM016614.1, read on the forward strand.
ATTACTATGCCTGAATTTTGGTTTGGAAACCTTGCCTTAAGTTGACATTGTTGAAAATTTTCTGCATCTCTGCCGTATATGGATAATTCCATTAGGGAGTGCGCTGAAATTTAGTTTTCTTGTTGAAAAATGAAATTTTATGAACAAGGGATTTGTGTTCAACTGTCTGATATACTTTGATAACTAAACCATATAACCCTTGTAAAGAACTTTTATTTGTTGAACAATAATATGGAAGTAGTCAGGTAGTTGACGGTTTTGAACGGGTCCTTTTGTTTACTCACCGACAAGTCGTCCGTCTTGCTTTAGTCTTTAAAAGCATTTATTAAACATGAAACTGTATGTGCAGGTTGATATGTGTTACCTTCTACAAAATTCATTGTAATAAACTACATATGTGGTGTAGCGATAATTTTTTTCCTTTCAAATTGATATATAATGTTTGCTTAGATTTTTAGTTTTGTTTTATTTTAGATGGCACTTTTCTGAATTCGCTTTGTTTTAACTGATTTGTTCTATTTATTCATAGCTGCTTCTTAGGACTTTGGTTTTTTATTTTTTACTTTTAAATAGGCCAATGTTAATGAGCCATGATTACAATTTGTGCACTCTGCAGGTTTGTAATCTTGATAGGTTGATTACAAGTGGCAATTAATGCTTCTTTTTTGTTTGCCTTTGTGGATGATAATTTAAGATGCGAAAATCTTCTGCCAAAATTTGATTAGTACATGCCCCTTAAGTAGTCTCTATTTTACAACCCTTAAGATTCATCATCTGATTTATATTAGTTTGAGAAGTTGCGGGTTCTGAGCGCCCCCCTTCTGTTTCCATTGAACTTTCTTACTTTTTGTTGTCACTTCCAGCTGATATGCTTTCATAATCTGTATAGAGAATTTGCACTTGAAGTTCAGACTCATAATGTGTGTGGAGAATATTGCAATTGAAGCTTAGACTGTTTATGGTTAAACTTTACAGTAAAATTGAGTATAACTTGCTATTGGCCTCATGTACCGATTTTGCACCTGCATCATTACAAAGGGTTTAAGCTAGCAAAACAAACTGTGAACACAATTTTATTCTCAGAAAAATATATATCTTATCGGTACTTACATAACTTATATGTGGTTTTATGTGGTTTGCCATGTCTTAGAAAGTACCAAATGTTGGACTTACATTTGGTATGCTTATAGAATTACTATATTACTGTAGAATGTAGATTGTATACACTTGTGGACCTGTGGATGCTTTCGTTATATGCTTACTTTGTGTTCACCTTTTCTGTCAGAACTTACAGCAGATTTGGATAAATTTTCTAAAATATATTAACTTCTTCTATTTGAAGACAATATGTTCAATTGCAATTGTTATGATCTTTGTACATGGGAATGGGCTTTTAATTTATTATATATGTTTTTCTTGCAGAATGTCAACTGAACCAACATCTATTGAGGCTAGTGTTACACCTCCTACTTCGATAGATTCTGAAAATTCGGGAGTTGGAGCTTCAAGCCAAGCAAAGGGGATTACCGGGAAAAGAAAAGCCACTCTTCCAAGGTCAGAAGTTTGGTCTCACTTCACCAAGATTATTAATAGTGAGGGTGCAAGTAAAGCTAAATGTAATTATTGTCAAAAGGAATTTTGTTGTGATATGAAAAAAAATGGTACGGGGTTATTAAAATATCATATTGGTTCATGTAAGAAAAATCCTAGTAATGTTGTTGAAAATAGTCAAGGACAACTAGTTTTACCTAGAAAGGGAGTTGAAGGGGGGGAAGGGAATCTTTCAACTTGGAGATTTGATCAAGAAGCATGTAGGAAAGGATTAGCACAAATGATTGTGATTGATGAATTACCTTTCAAGTTTGTTGAAAGTGAAGGTTTTAAGAAATTTATGTTTATGGCATGTCCTAGGTTTCACATTCCTTCACGAACTACTATGACTAGGGATGTTTATCAATTGTATTTAGATGAAAGGGCCAAGATAAAACAACTTTTGAGAAGTTCTTGTTCTAGAGTTTGTTTAACTACCGACACATGGACTTCTTTGCAAAGAGTTAATTATTTGTGTATCACTGCTCACTTTATTGATAATGATTGGAAATTGAATAAAAAGATTTTAAACTTTTGTCCAATTTCTAGTCATAAGGGTGAGTCCATTGGGATGGTGATTGAGAAATGCTTGTTGAATTGGGGGATTGATAAGTTGTTTACTGTTACTGTTGATAATGCAAGTTCAAATGATGTTGCTATTGGTTATTTGAGAAAGAAATTTAACCCTCGATGGGGTTTAGTTCAAAATGGTAAATATCTTCATATGAGATGCATGGCACACATTGTGAATTTGATTGTTGTTGAAGGCTTAAAGGAAATGAATAAATCTGTTGAACGTGTTAGGGGGGCTGTTAGATATGTGAGACAATCTCCATCTAGATTACAAAAGTTTAAGGAGTGTGTTATGGTGGAAAAGATAGAGTGTAAGAAGATGTTGTGTCTTGATGTTTGTACTAGGTGGAACTCAACCTACTTAATGTTAGATACTGCTCAGAACTTTGAGAGAGCTTTTGAGAGATTTGAGGAGCAAGATACAAATTTTAGGGCTGAACTTGAAAGGGGTGATGGTTGGCCTAGTGTGGATGATTGGGATAATGTTAGAAACTTGAGGGATTTCTTGGAACATTTTTATGAAGTCACTTTGCGTATATCTAGCACTTCATATGTCACGTCCAATAATTTTTTTGATGAGCTTTCTGAAATTGATATTCTTTTACGAGATGCTCAGTTAAATAGTAATGTTGATTTCAATGTTATGGCCATCAAGATGAAAGAGAAGTATGATAAGTATTGGGGTGATATTGATAAGATGAATATGCTTATGTTTGTTGCTTGTGTTTTAGATCCTAGACAAAAACTAAAGTATCTTGAATTTGCACTTAGTGAAATGTCTAGTTCTGAAAAAGCTTGTGAAATGATGCAAAAATTGAAGGAATCTTTGTATGAAATGTTTGATGAGTATAAGCCTCCACTTCATGGTACTTGTAGCCAATCGAGTGTGCCAACACATGCTTCTCTTGGTGAACCACAACAAAAAATGAAAAGGCGAATGCAAGCTTTGTATAAAAAGTGTGAGTTGGAAATTTGTGGTGAGGATAAAACATCTGAGTTGGATAAATATCTAGCTGAGGCTAATGAGGAATTTGTTGAAGATTTTGATATTTTATTGTGGTGGAAAGTGAACAGTCCTAGATTTCCCACTCTTTCAAAAATGGCCAGAGATGTGTTAGCTATACCGGTTTCTACGGTTGCTTTAGAGTCTGCATTTAGCACCGGGGGACGTGTGCTTGATCAATATAGGAGTTCTTTAACTCCTAAAATTGTACAAGCACTTGTGTGTACTCAAGATTGGATTCGAAAATCATCATCACAAGAAGACATCAACAAGATTGAAGAACAAATCCAAGAGCTTGACAAGATTGAAAATGGTATATTTATTTTCTTATTTTAATAGTTTTAAATTTTTTTACCATATCACTCCTACTTATTTAATTGATTCAATGTTTAGACTTTTCTTGGAATGCATCAGAGCCTACCCTTAATTCATGAGCTTTCGTGAGTTGAAGGGTATACTTACTATCTTATTCTTGTTAACTTATAATCTATTCGTTTGTTTATATTATTTGATTTTTTTAAATGCAGATATTTCTATTATACGCTAAACTTTTGCACTTGTTTTTTCCTTTTTGTAGGTTTAATGCAAATGGAGATTTTTTGGAGAGAAGAAATAGATACAAATGAACAATATTAAATACTTACATTTCAATTATGTATTAATTTAAAGATTTATGTAATGTTTTTAAACAAAATTATGTAGTGTTAAATCGGTTAAATCGGTTAAATCGGTAAATTCGGTAAATTCGGTAAATTGGGTTAAATCGGTTAAATCGGTTAAATCGGTAAATTCGGGTAATCCGGTTAAATCGGTAAATTCGGGTAATCCGGTTAAATCGGTTAAATCGGTTAAATCGGTTAATTTTTAACCAAAAATTAAAAAAAATATAATTTTCGGTTAATTCGGTTAACCGACCGAATTAACCGAAAAAAATTCGGTTCGGTTAATTTTTCTGAAAAAATTTCGGTTCGGTTAACGGTTAAAAATTTTAAAGTGTCGGTTAATTCGGTTAATAACATTTCGGGTCGGTTAACCGGTCGGTTAACCGAATGAACACCCCTACCGGCAACGACACCAACATCTTAATCCTCACTAGACGTGAGAACGTTTGGATTGGAATTACTACAGCAAATAAATATTTAATTACAGAGTGGTGTCCGCAAGTATACAAGTCAAATTATAATATAGTTAAGAATGTTAGAACAAAATAGTCCAGGAAGCATTCCGAGCATTATACCAAAAGGAGGTTAAATTAAACTGAAATTAACTCTCTACACTAATAAGGCTAGATAGTAGTAATTTGATTAATTAAATCAATAAAAGTATCTAAAATAAAAATCAACCAATTAACAATCAAAATTTAATCCACTAAAATAGGTAGAAGACCAACTCACTTCAATGGTCGTTATTAACTTCAGAACTCAGGTTTTATTGAGTTAGTTATTAATTAAGTAGCCAGTTATTACCTATCGGCCTTTAACTAATTAACTAATCGACCAATACATGCTTACCTCTCAACCTCACTTTCTTGACTAGGATAAATTATGATTTACTTGGTAAACTTATCTCTCGATCTCGTTTATCCTAAATTACTTCCTAGGGGCATCACTTTCTAGGGTTTAATCGCACATAATTTAAACAAACTAACCCGGATTTTAACATTAATTCATCCTTAATTAGTTACACATTCGTTCACTAATCTCCCTAAGAAAATTAGCTACTAATGGATCTAGATGCAATAGTCCCTAAACTCATATTTAACATACAAAATAATAAATTAAATAAAAGTAGGGAATAGAAAAATAAGTTTATTTTTATATCTATTTGTGCTCAAAAGTGAAATCTCCTTTAATAGTCGTGAAGATCACTTCGATTGCAATTGGAATCCACAAAAAAATAATGAAAAACTATAAAATTAAAGACTTGGGTCGAAATTGAATCCAAGTTAAAAAAAGAACAAAAAGTATTTAAAGGACTAGTTTGAAAGAAAATAAGAACTAAAGTAAAACTCTAAAATAACTAATTGTCTCACTTGGCGAAAGCCTCCTAAAATAAGACTTAGCATGCATATTTATAGAGTTTATGATCTTACCTAATTAGGGTTGCTAAATAGTCCAAAACTCTGATTAAGTTACATTGTGTGGACAAAAATACTCATGCTTAACTTTTGTAATCGTCGCCTAGTGTCGTGATAGCATAGGACCAGTGTTGCGACACTTGTTAAACCTCAGAATTTATGAACCAAATTAAGAGTGAGATAACGTATGTTAATTATGTTTTGGGCGCATCATGACAGCTTAATTTGTCACTCGGCTAGTGTGTTGGTGCATACTAGCGCTAAAGCATCCGCCCGTTGGCGCCTAAGGAATTGATTGCAGGAGGTTCTCAGAAGGATAAATATTACGCCTAAGAGAGTGCGCACCTATGAAGGGTGGTACACCCTAAAGTTTCTTTGAACACGAGGAGACTGTTAGGTGTTTGAGGAAACTATATGAGGCTTAATTGTCTTGAAAACCTCGCAAAATGAGAGTCTCCAGCAAGATATTGTACGACCGACTTGTATGAGTATCGTTCAAATTGGATCTCATATTGGATTTTTTGGGAGTTTTTTTGGATTCTGTAACAATAGGAGGCAGAGATCAAAGAAAATAGTAGAGTAGTAAAATGAATGAGAGATTACCTGTAAACTAAAACAAGCCAACTAGATAAGTCATCATAAGCAGCATGGTTGGTCATTTCTCAACAAGAGTAAATTAGATTGATTTGACCTCTCTGTGACAGGTTAACAGTGAGGATAATATTCCTCATATTTTATTTCTCCTACCCTATATTTGGTAAGGAAATCAGGGGAACGAGATTAAATTTAAAGAAAATGGACACTTCGAATGGTTTAAGGTTATTTGCTTATTGCTTAGGTTCTTCTTTCTAACCTCAACAACCTCTTCTTTCTCTTTGATAAGGTCAAACTAAGATAGGTGAATCAGCCTTCTAGTAAGTCTTACAATTTTGCACATTATGACTATAGAAGGAAAGAGTGTTACAGGAATGCACTGCATGAAGGTCTCTTGTAGTTGAAATATTAGTAAAATGTCTGTAATGAAAATTCTAATGGAAATCTTATAATAATTTAAGCAGATGCTGTTGGGTCAGGAAGGACTATTGAAGCAGAAACTCTAGGTCGAGGTAAAGGTAGGTCTCTAGTGAGTCTCTAATCCCGACTCCTGCATGTTATGTAATTATGCGAATGCATGTCTCTGAGAGATATCTATAAATACGTAAATGAGGTGAATAATGTGCAGCATGGTACAAAGTTGTGTAACTATAGGTATTGTTACTAGTGTGTGTATAGTTCTTGTTTCATACTTTAATGTTATATGAGTTCAGTGCCTGATAATTTTCAAGTTATATAAAAAGATACGAAAGAGATTTATTGTGTAGCTTTCGATAGGGCAACTGTAATGCTAAGCGGACTGGCAGATCATGAGATAAATCTGTAGAAGTCCATGGCCATGGCATCAAATGATAATACGCCAAGAGGGCGAGAAGGTATAAGACCATGTGGGAGAAGCCCATGTCATCCATTGAAATGGTCTGTCAAGACAATAAACATGGATTTCTCTGGAAATCCTTTATGGCGAATTCTCTAGAAAGCCTTTGTGGCAAATACTCTGAAAGTCTATATGGCTACCTCTTTCTAAAAGCCTTTATGGCGTGTTATCTCAAAAATTAGTGGAATGAATTCTGTAATATCAAAAGGAGAGATGCTTTTAAAACTAGGTACGGACATTACAAATTTCTTGTTATGCCTTTTGGTTTGACCAATGCATCTGCTGTGTTTATGGATTTGATTAACAGAATTTTCCAACTGTATTTAGACAGATTTGTTTTTGTGTTCATTGATGACATGTTGATTTATTCTCGAGATGAAACAGAGCATGCCCAACATTTGAGAATAGTTTTGCAGACTTTGCGAGTAAAAATAGTTGTTTGCTAAGTTTAGCAAATGTGAGTTCTGACTCCGAGAAGTTGGATTTTTGGGACACGTTGTATTGGCAGGCAGTGCTAGAGTTGATATAAGTAAAATATTAGCTATAATCGACTAAAAGCCTCTGAAAAATGTTTCAGAAGTCGAAAGTTTCCTGGGTTGAGCCAAATATTATCAGAGATTTGTTAAAGGATTTTCAATAATTGCTACGCCGTTGACGAAACTGCTTTAGAAAGATGTTAAGTTTGAATGGTCTAAAAGGTGTCGGCAAAGCTTTGATCAGTTGAAAACATTGTTAATTGAAGCCTCTATGTTGGTTCAGCCAGAGTCGGGTAAGGAATTCGTGATTTATAACGATGCTTCATTGAATGATTTAGGCTGTGTTTTGATGCAAGAAGGCAAAATGGTAGCTTATGCTTCACGATAGTTGAAACTGCATGAGAAGAATTACCTAACTCGTGATTTAGAGCTTGCATCTATTGTTTTTGCTTTAAAAATTTAGCGAAATCATTTGTACGGAGAACAATGTCATATCTTCATGGATCACAAAAGCTTGAAATATTTGATGACATAGAAAGATCTGAACTTGAGACAACGTAGATGACTTGAATTGCTGAAAGATTATGATTTGATCATTGACTATCACCCGAGAAAAGCTAATGTCTTTGCTGATGCTCTTAGTAGAAAATCTTTGTGCTTTGAGAGCTTTGAACACACGGTTGACGTTGATTGATGATGGTTTTATATTAGCTTAATTAAAAGCTAGACCGACATTCCTGCAACAGACTTGTGAAGCATAGAAAAGTGACTCAGAGTTAATTGCTAAACGAAAATAGATTGAATCGACACCTGATTCAGACTTTTATGCTAGTTTAAATGGTAGTTTGTATTTCAAAAACAAAATTTGTGTTCTAATAAATTTTGATGTTATTCAAACGATTTTATGGGAAGCTCACAGTAGTAGCATATTGATTCATCCTAGTAGTAATAAAATGTACAATGATTTGACACAGATGTACTGATGGCTAGGTATGAAACGAGAGATATCAGAGTTCATATCAAAATGTTTGATCTATCAACAAGTTAAAGCTGGGCATCAGGTACCTTCTGGTTTAGTATAATCTGATGATTCTAGAATAGAAATGAGAACGTGCTGCAATGGATTTTGTATCGGGATTGCCTCTATCTCCGAGAATGAAAAATGTTGTATGGGTTATTGTAGATCATTTGATGCAATTCGCATATTTCATTCCAGTGCGTACGGATTATTCACTTGAGAAGTTGGGCAGAATTGTATGTTTCTGAGATTACTAGATTTCACGGTGTGCCGGTATCTATTATCTCTGATAAGGATCCACGATTTACTTCTCGATTCTGGAGTAAATTACAGAAAGCTCTGGGCACTCGATTGCATTTCAGTACAACGTTTCATCCACAGACTGATTATCAACCTAAGTGAGTGATTCAGATACTTGAAGATATGTTGCGAAGTTTTGTTTTAGAGTTCGAAGGTAACTAGGAGAAATATCTTCTGTTGGTTGAATTTGCCTATAATAACATTTATCATGCGAGCATTAAAATGGCACTGCACGAAGCTTTATACTGTCAAAAATGTCAAACTCTGTTATATTAGATTGAGCTGAGCGAGAAAAAGTTATTCGGTATTGATTTAATTCAAGAAACCGATGAAAATGTCAAAGTAATACGTGATAGTTTGAAAGCTACTTCTGATCGTAAGAAATCCTATGCGGATTTCAAAAGAAAAGATATAGATTTTCAAATCGGCGACAAAGTATTTCTAAAAGTATTACATTGGAGAAAAGTTCTCCGTTTTGGCTAAAAAGGGAAACTTAATCCGCGGTTTATCTGGTCGTATGAGATTATTGTGAGGATTGGACCAGTGGCTTATCAATTGGCTTTACTATCAGAATTTGAGAAAATTCATAAATTGTTCCATATATCGATATTACAACAGTATCGATCAGACCCTTCAAATGTAATTTCACCAGTCGATGTTAAGATTCTGCTAGATATATCGTACAGCGAAGAACCAATCAGAATATTAGCTCGGGAAGTTATAGAGTTAAGAAATAAAAGAATAGATTTTGTTTACGTTCTCTGGCAACGTCACGGAATTGAAGAAGCTACCTGAGAACCGGAAGAAGCTATGAAAGTGCAATACCCGAACCTATTTTCTGGTAAGATTTTCGGGGATGAAAATTCCTTTATAGGGGGAAGTTGTAACAGCCCGTTTTCAGTGATGTCGAAAATAGTGGTTTCAGAACCACAATTTCGGCGAGTAAAATTATTATTTTATTATTTATTTAATGTCTACGGAATTATATTAAGGATGTATTAAAATTTCGTTAAAATTTTTTGAAGTTTACATAATTAATAAAGTGAAAAACACTAAATCATAAAAGGTGAAAAAGTTGAGTTCCATTTGTAAAAGGGGTCAAATGGCTATGGAAAGGAAATTTAAAGGATCTAAATAGTAATTGTACCATCCTTAATGTTAGTGGACAAATATGGACATGATTTAGTTTATTTTAAAGTTTATAACCAAGGTTAAAATGGTAATTTAATAAATTAACTTAAACTAAAATAAGATAAAATTTGTATCATCTTCCCTAATTACTTTTCCACCAAAATTGAAGAGGAAAAGACACCATTTTTGTGCTTTGAGGGTTCAGTAAAGCATAGTTCATGCATGTTGGTGTTTTAAGGTTAGTTTTTAGTGATTTTTATGTTTTTGTGATTGTTTTAGCTTAATCTAGCTATCTCGGGGGTTAATTTGCAAAAATTTTAAAGGTTTAAGACTTACCATGGATGTTTTTTTAATGTTTTTGATGTTTGTTGATAGATTATGAATATTGGTTGTAAAATAAAGAAGTTTTGTTCAATGATTTTTGATGAATTTTGGAATTAGGGATTAAATTGTTAAAAGTGTAAACTTATGGGTTTTATTGTGAACTTTGATAAATATGAGTTGCTTTAAGGTCCCTTGCATCATGGGTTAAGTTGGATTTAGATTAAAATGGTTAGATTTTAAGTTATAAGCTTAAGGACTAGATTGTGAAAAGTTAAAATATTAATGGCAAATTGGTAATTTTACATAAATATGAATTATGGATTGAATTGAACTATATAAGTGCTTAATTAAATGAAAATAATTATTTAGATCAAGATAAACCACATACGAACTTAGATAGAGGAAAAGCAAAAGTTTTGGAGTAGCTCAACTAAACTACTACGCCCCTAACTATCGAAGTAAGTTCGTATGAACAATAATCGTTTTAATGTTATCTAACTTGAATGTTTACTATGTTATTTTTAATGTAAATGGATTGATATATAAACGTATCAATGCTATGATGAATTGACGGATATTGAGTCTCTGTTGAACCTTAAGAATTCTTAGGATACAAATGACATGTCATTAGGGATTTCATGTTTTGGGTGATGGTCTTGAATGTACTACCAATGGCTGAGGTCCTGCATTTGTTGCGAATTCTCCATAGCTCGTGTGAGCAGCATTGTGTAGCTTACATTTTGACCCACAGCTCGTGTGAGCAGGCCTATTTCACAGTTCGTGTGAGAAATGATGTAAATGAAAGGTTACAGTTATATGTAAAGGCACACTTCGTGTGAGCTTTCCGGAGTATCTGATGTAATTCTAGATGGTTCAATGGGTATGAAAAGGAAACAAAATGGTAAGTATGAAAATGGATTGAATCGTGATTTAGTGAAAGGATATATGAACTAAATGGTGTTGTACATATGGAAATTTACATATCTTATGGTTGATTTCAATTATGTTATGGATAAATATACTAACTTGTGAGTTGGAAATGTTGATAAGGTTTTGCTAAGCTTATGGCATTGGTGTTGAATTATGTTTAATCTATGTATCGTATTATTGAAATGGTAAGTTATGTTTCAGGTTTACACGAGCTTACTAAGCACGAGTTGCTTACGTAGTTTCTTTTCTTTGTTTTATAGATCATCGGAAGCTCGATTTGGTTGGAAGCTTGTCAGAGACCTATCGCACTATCTAGCAATCAATTTGGTAGTTTTGGAGCGTTTTAGTCAAGGTTTATAATGGCATGTATAGGATGTTTTGTAATGGTATTTAGTGAATGTGTAAATGGTAATTTGATATGTTTGTGCCTTGATGTTTATGTATGGTTGATGGGTTGAAATGCTTGTTAAGTCCCTTTGATCACTTTTAGATAATTGATGTGTATGGTCATATGGTATGTTGATGTTGGCTTGGAAATGGTCATTTGTGATGTGTTTTAGGCACATAATGGAGTTAGGTTGTTATGTATGAAATGAGGCAATATTGGCATGTTTTGGTAATTGATGTTTGGATGCAACTATGGTGCCTTTGAATGGCATATTGGTTAGGTGAATTAGGATGTTTGAAATGGAATGTGTATGTATGTTTAAATGATGTTTAAACTTCTTGATTGTGTGCCCAAATGGATTGGTTGATTATGCATGAATTGGGTATAAAATGGCCTGATTTTAGGTACATTTTGGGTTCACACGGCCTGAGACAGGGGCTGTCACATGACCATGTGAGGCACACGGCCTGACGACACATCCGTGTGTCATTTGAAGATTTTTTTAGGGTTCAAGTTAGTGATTTACACGGCCTGGCACATGGGCGTGTGACCCTACTCAGTGAGTTACACATGTGAGGATTAAGCACAACATCTATAGGTATTAAATTTCATTGCAAAATTTATTAAGATAAAATTATTAGATGATTTTTTATAGTTACCCACAAGAATTATGAAAATGAATTTAATAAATTTTATCTAAATGATAGTAAATAATTCTATTATAAAATGGATATAATTGAATTAAAAATTTAGCCCGCATATAATTTTTATGACACTGGATTCATTATTTACATAATTTGCATTGGTAAATTATGATTTATGTTTGCCTCAATTTTTTTTGTTAAGCATGAATGTTCATTCATTTTGCAGTTTTACAACCACTGAATATGTCTGATAATAAAGTAGATATCCCTGAATTAACTGTGAGTATTCTTCTCCAATTTGGGTGATTGGATATTGACTATGCCATAAGGAAATCTGAGCCACATATTACTGAAACCAACTGTAACAACCCGATTTTGGGCCTAGTCAAAATAGTGGTTTTGAGACCACAAATCTGACGTAAGAAAATTTGTTTTTATTATAATTTTATGGTCTACAATTTCACAAAATGATTTCGTGAAAATTTCGTTCGAAAATTTTGACTTTTGGGCACTCAATTTAGTCAAAAGGACTAAATTGTAAAAAGTGCAAAACTTGAGTTCTAGAAGTTAGAGGTGTCAAATTGCTATGAAATTTTAAAGTAGAGGTTCTTAAATGGTAATTAGTCCATTTATTAAATTTTTGGACAAAAATGGATATGGTATATGTTAGATAAGATATTTTTTTGTAAGGGCATTTTGGTCCTTTTGTAAATTAAATGAATTAAAAACAAAATTAAAATGCCAAATTTGTCCATCTTCTTCATATGGACGAAATTTACCAGGAGAAGACATGGATAGGGTTTTCTCAACTTTCCAAGCTCATGGTAAGTCCGTTCTAGCCTCGTTTTTCAAGTTATTTACGGTTTTGGAGTCCCGGTAGCTCGATTTAGCTTATGCTACCAATAATTCATGCTAGGGTTCATATTTGGAAAATTACCCTAGGTGAAAAGTGTGTATTTTGATGTTTTATGGTAGAATATGAAGCTTGAAATTATGTTAAAGAACTTTTGCTAAGCGATTTTAAGTGAAAACGAGTAAAACGACATAATCGGTAAAAATGCCTAATGTTCATAAGTGTATGTTAGAGTAAGAATTTGATGTTGCCATAGAAGGGAAAAACGATCAGCATGTCATAAAACATAAGAAAAAGGAATAAAGTTTAATTTACGAGCCTAGGGGTAAAAGTGTAATTTTTGAAAAGTTAGGAGGCAAAATTATAAATTCGCCATAATTTGATATGTGAATTGAATTGATTAGTGTGTTGATAAAATGTGTTAAATGAGTGTTATTTGACATGTTAGATCAAGAAATTATGAAATTTGGACTAAGATCGGGGAAGAACAAAGTTGTGGGCTAAGTTAGGAAAATTAGCCGTTTCGGCATTCGAGGTAAGTTGGTGTGTTAATAATAATGTAATAATGTTGTAATTTATATTTGAAAGCTAAATTAGTGAATTAATTGAATTATGTTGAATTAAATGTTTAATGTGCCAAGTTTATAAATTGATTTAAAATATGTCTATGGTACATGGAAGTGCATTGAAATATTGTACTTAAATGTGACTTCTATGATTGTAAATGTTATGAGTAATTGTGAATTAGTGTTATAATGAGACAAGTGATTAAGTGAATATTGACTAAGTGTTAACAAGTGTGAAAAAGTCCCGATTGAACCTTAGGAAACGATTAGGATACAAGTGCCATGTCACTAGGAATTTCAGTGTTTTTAGTGTGAAAGTGTTCCCAGAGTGCTGGTTCATTGTGTTATATCAGTGGCTGGGTGATCTTGCATGTGTTGCAGACACCTGACAGCTTGTGTGAGCAGCACCGTATATTAACCTTGAACTAGCAGCTTGTGTGAGCAGGCCCGAGGGTAACCCCAGTGTTACAGTGGTAGCTTCGGCTACATTACGGTAGCTTCGGCTACATTACAGTGATAGCTTCGACTATATTACAGTGTGGCACTCTGTGCCCTATTCCGCGTATCCTTTAGTATTCCGTATGGTTCAACGGGTATTGAATTGATATAATGAAAAGTGATTGAATGTGAAAAAGATTTAATCATATGATAATAATGTGAAAGTGAACATTGTGTTTGATGTATTTATATGAGTAAGTATGAATATGAAATTGTTTGTATAAGTGAAGTGCATGTATGAAACTAAGTAGAGAATCGTATGAATAAGTAGTACAGGTATGTGTACAAAATTGTTATTGTATGATTTATATGTTAAATAAAATGCTTAGATTATGATGCATTAATAGTAAGGATGCAAATGAGTGAGATGTGCATATGATAAAATGATAGTTATGTGCCAAGTTATATGTTGTTTTAATGCATATGTGTAAAAAAAATGAAAGTGAGTACATGAAAATCATGAAAAAGTGAAATTTGCAATAAAACAGTACTGGACAACTACAATTATGTACTTTTAAAAAATCACTGAAAATAGTGGAAATTGAATTAGAAAGTGAAGGAGATATGAATTGAAAGCTCATTGAGTCTATTTTAATATAAAAGAAATAGAGTAAGCAAAAGAAGTGGAAATTATGATATATTTAAATTTTAGTGAGACTGGTTTTGAAAGACTTCATGATCCCCTATTCTGTCTTGGATATATTATTAAAAATTGTAAAAAAATAATCATGGAGCATATTTTTTATGCTTAGAATCCTTAATGAGTATATTTTTTATTGGAATAAATTAGAACATTATTTGAATTCTGTATAATGAGATAACTGGGTTTTTGTAAAGATAGGTCAGAACCATCAAATAGTGAAATAAGGGAAACTTTAAGAATAATCTGGTATTGATTGGCCAAACCAAAAATTATGGAAATTTTATGAAAAGAATATATATGGATCTAATTTTAGGGAAAATTAACAAAACTTAATTTTGAGTTCTGTAGCTTATGAAATAATTAAATTAGTGACTGTGACTCAGAAAAACAGCTTAAGCTGAACTTAAGAAAAATGTGAAACTATGTGAATATTGATTCTATTTTCTTGAGCATATTTATTGAGAAATGGGTTAATATTGCTAATTAAATTACTTATTATTATTAATATGCCAACATACTAAGCTATAAAGCTTACACCATTTTCTCATTTCTCTTAGTGTTGTCAGGTTGGCTCGGGGTTGGAGATCGTTGGAGGTATCATCACACTATCAATTTGTCAAGTTGAAATCACGACAATTCCTAATTATTTTCAAGTGAATGGCATGTATAGAGATTTAGTTATTGGTTGTATGTATTATTATGAATTAGCCAAATGTTTAGGCTTATATTGCTTCGTTGAATAGAGCCATGAGATGTGGCTCATAATGCCTATAGGTAAGTAAACCTATTTTATGCATGCATGGAGAAATGTCTTGATGTGGCTAAGTTAGAATTAGCTAAAGGTATAACAAAGATCAATATATTGTATATTAGTACAAAGAGTTAAGAACACAAAAGGTTTGAAAAATAGCCTAATGTATGCCACACGAGCTAGAGACACGGTCGTGTGTCTCAGCCATGGGGTAGGACACGGCCACCGCACGGGCGTGTGGTTTGGTTGTGGTGCATAAACAGAATGCTAGTGAACACACGGGGTCCAGACATGGGCGTGTGAGGACCACACGATCTACTCACACGGCCGTGTCATATGTCACACGGGCGTGTGACCCTGTTTTGGTAAAAAAAATTAAATGCTCGAAAAGTTCCGGTTTGGTCCTGAACCAACTTTAATGTTTGTTTTGGGCCTCGTAAACCCATAATAGGGACATAGAGTGTGACTATGTATGGTTTTAATGTATAATTGAAATGTATGTATCGGAGAAGTGTATAAGATTGCTGTAATGCCTCGTACCCTGATCCGGCGACGGATAGGGGTAAGGAGTGTTACACCAACACTCAGGTTGATCTTGTTCTGTACGAAAAATGGGATCAATCTAATCGCTTAAGTATCATGTTCATAAAAATTAACATTCCTGCTAATGTTCGTGTCTTAATTGAGCATTATAAGAATGTCCAGGAATTATTAACGACTATTGAAAAATAGTTCAAAACTTCTAAAAAGTCATTAGCCAGCACCCTAATCATGAAGTTTACATCAAAAAAGCTCACTATCGTGAAAGGTGTACGTGATCACATAAACAAGATGAGAGATTTAGCAGCTCGACTAAAAGTACTTGAGGTTGAAATGTTTGAATCTTTCTCGGTGCATTTTATATTTTACACTCTTCCACCTCAGTATGGGCCATTTAAGATCTCATATAACCCAAATAAGGATAAGTGGTCTATCAATGAGATTTTGACCATGTGTGACCAGGAAAAGGCTAAACTCATATTGGAGATAGAAGAGAGTGCACTAAAAATTGCTCAAGGAAAGAAGATGGTCTAAGTCAAGCAAACGGGGAAGGCCAAAATGCAACCCCAAACTGACATAAAGAAAGAGTCCAAGTGTTTTTTTTTTTTTTTGTAAAAAGAAAGGACACTTAAAGAAGGATTGTGTCAAGTTTAAGAGCTAGCTTGAAAAGAAAGGTAAATAAATCTCACTTGTTTGCTTTTAGTCAAATATGGTTGATGTTATTTATAACACACGGTAGATTGATTTCGGTTCTACAATCTATATCTCAAATTCTTTACAGGGATTAAGAAACTTAAGGGAACTAATGGGAGCTGAGCGAAACATCTATTCAGGAAATAAAATCGAGTCGCATGTGGAAGAAATTTGAACATGTGAATTAGTGCTTAGGAGTGGTTTTGTTTTAATTTTAGAAAAGGCTTTTTATATTCCTAGTTTTTCTATAAATTTAGTTTTTGTTTTAAGACTTGCACCATTTGGGTATTGTTTTAGTTTTTCAAACATTGGTTTCAGTTTATTTTATAAATATGAACTTGTTGGAAATAATGTTTTATTTGATGGTCTTTATTCTCTTAATTTGCAAAATAATGCCACTCATAATGTTATACATGTTCAAACTGGTACTAAATGTTGTGCTATAAATGAAGATTCCTTTATTTTATGGCACTAGAGATTAGGACACATCTCCATTGAAAGGATTAAAATATTAGTATAGGATGGGGGTACTTAGTACTTTAGATTGTACTAATTTCAGTACTTGTATAGACTGCATTAAGGGCAAGCAGACTAACAAGTCAAAGAAAGGTGCCAAGAGGAGTTCGACCATATTGGAAAATCATCTATTCTAATATATGTTGCCTAGATATTGATGTGTAAGGTTAGAAATACTTCGTCACTTTTATAGACGATTACTCACGATACATGTATCTCTATATGCTTTATCACAAGAGTGAAGCATTAGAAGCCTTTACAGTTTTCAAGGCTAAAGTAGAGAAACAATGTGGTAAGCAAATCAAGATTATGTTAGATACACTGAGGATGGACAAGCATTTGGTCCATTCACAAATTTTCTTCAAGATAATGGTATAGTTGGCCAATACACCATGCCAGACTCATCTGACCAGAATAGTGTTGCGGAAAGAAGAAACCAAAATTTAATAGATATAGTGTGAAGTATGCTTAGTATCTCTAAATTGCCTAAGTCCTTTTGGTTGAAGCTCTTGATCGCATGTCAGAGTCTTAAAATTTTATATAAAGAATGATCGAACCTGGAAACTAACTATGACAACGATTTGAGGCAAGCGCACCTATCGAACAGTAGTATAGTTAAAGCAAGACCGAAATGTCGAATCCCAAAGGAACCAAAAGTACTAATACTAACTCTCTGTTTATTATTTAGCCTAAGAATTAAAGTGATCTTTATTTAATCTAAAATTAACTAATTACTAAACTAAAGACTCTAAGACAAAGAAGAATGAAATTGAAAAAAAATACTTCGAGGAAAAACCAATTGATTAAGGCGACACCCAAGGAAGAATCCACCTAGACTTCACTTGTTATCTAACTCTGAACCAGACGATTTATTCATTTGACTTGATCCGTAAGATTCCCTAAGTTATATTAATCCCTCTCTCAAGGCGACTAACGCCTAACCCTAGGTTGATTAATTAAAATCTCTTTCTAATTAAAACCCCTAAAATTGCATTAACTCAATCTATGGACTCTCATATTAGGTTTCACCCTAATCCGGCAAAATCTCGTCACCCTATCTCTAGGCGCGCGATCAACTCCGCTCAATTATGCTAGATCTACTCTTAAAAAGGGACTTTTGCTCCTCCACCTAAGCACATCATGCTTGAATTAATACCCCGGAAATATCAACACAAGAATTAAGAACACATAATTATGAACAAGTCAAATATTTATCATATAGTTTAGCAAATGATAACAAGATTCATCTTAGGTTTCATCCCCTCAGGTATCTGAGGGTTTAGTTCATAATAATGAAAGAAAACATCTCAAAAGAAAAGATAAAACAAAACATAAGAAATCCTTAAAACCCCTTGAAGGAATTGAAGGAGAGATCCTCCGTCTTGAGTATAACTCCGGCTTCTTGAGATGGATCAACTGGCTCTCTTCGAGTAAATCTCCACAAATCTGTCTCCTCTAGCCTAGTCGGATGCCCTATGACTAAAGCCTCGGGTTCCCACTTTTCTGGTCATACTTAGGGTGTTTATATAGGCTTCGGAATGAGTTTCTTTGCCCCTAAGTATCCAAATTCGAGTGAAACTCTTCTTTCCTACGGTAGGAACACGCCCATGTAAGTCGTGGCCAGGCCGTCTTTGAACCTGTTAAATAGGGCAGGACTGTGTGGCTAGGGCCCAGGTCGTGTGGATTTCGTGATATGGCCCATTTACTCTGTTTTGGGCGTTTTCTGTTCTTTTCATCATTGAGTGCTCTTCTGAGTATAAAACATGAAAACAAAGGATTAATAGCACCAAATTACACAATTCAGGGCTTAAATCATCCAAAAGCATGCTAAATGTGGGCTTAAAATATGTTACTTTTAGCTCTCAAAATGACTATGTATATATTGAAACGAGTTTTAACCAAGGTTGTCCAAAAGACACCTTTTGAGTTGTTCAAAGGTTGGAAACCAAGTTTGTGACATATACACGTTTGAGGATGCTCATTTGAAGTAAGAGTTTATAACCCATAAGAAAAGAAACTAGACCTAAGGACCATTAGTGGGTATTTCATTTGATATGTCGAAAGGTCTAAAAGATACAGATTCTATTGTTCATCTTATAGCACTAGATTTGTGAAATCAAGAAATGCAAAATTTCTTGAGAATGACTCAATTAGTGAGAACGATCTGTCTCAGGACACGATTCCCGTAGGTTAATCTTCCACTTTAGGTGAGAGATTGGTTATCATACATAACACCCCTCAAGCTTAACTGGGTGTTGAACAACCAATCATTGAAAATCCACAAGCTGCTGAAAACACTCCAGTAGATCAATCTGTTCAAAAAAATCCGAAAATTATTAAACAACCAGTTGAACAACATGATGCACAAGAAAATGTTGGTTCAACATTGAGGAGACCTGCTAGAGTAAGAAAATCAACGATTTCTTGTGACTATATTGTGAATCTGTAAGAGTCTGACTATAATATTGGAGCTGAGAATGATCCCGAGTCATTTTCACAAGTCATGAGTTGCAAAGAGGTAGAATTATGGTACAATGTTATGAAAGAGAGATGAATTCCATGAAAAGTAACGATGTTTGGGATCTTGTGTCATTGCCTGAAGGCGTAAAAAACATTAGATGTAAATGGGTCTTCAAAATAAAAAGAGACTCAATGGGAAACATAGAAAGATATAAAGTTAGACTTGTTGCGAAAAGATTCACTCAGCGAGAAGGGATTGATTATATTAAGAATTTTAGTCCTATATCTAAGAAAGATTCCTTGCGCAATGTGTTAGCATTAGTAGCTCATTTTAACCTTGCGTTGCAACAAATTGATGTGAAAACCACCTTTCTTAATGTTGACCTAAAGGAAGAGGTATACATGAAACAACTTGAAGGATTCTCCTTCAGTGATGGTGAACACTTGGTATACAAGCTGAAGAAGTCCATATATGGATTGAAACAAGCCTCTTAACAGTGGTATTTAAAATTCCTTAAAGTTATCTCTTTGTTTGGTTTTGTTGAGAATATCATGGATCAATGCATATATCGAAAGGTCAGTGGGAGTAAAATATGTTTCTTTATTCTATATGTGTACGACATTTTACTTGCAACAAATGATAAGGGTATGCAACATGAAGTGAACAATATTTTTCTAAAAATTTTGGTGTGAAAGATATAGGTGATAAGTCTTATGTCATTGGCATTAAGATTCAGACATCGCTGTATTTTAGGTCTATCTCAAGAAACCTATATCAACAAAGTTTTAGAAAGATTTTGGATGAAAGATTGTTCACCTGGTGTTGCTCTTATCGTGAAGAGTGATAAGTTCAATTTGAACCAATGCCCGAAGAACGAATTTGAGAGGGAGCAAATGAACAACATTCCATATGCTTCTATTGTTGGAAGCTTGATGTATGCTCAAGTCTATACAAGACCTGGCATTACATTTGTAGTTGGAATGTTGGGAAGATATCAGAGTAATCCATGTATTGGCCACTAGAGAGGTGCAAAGAAAGTTCTGAGACATCTTAAAGGGACAAAGGATTACATGCTTACATACAAACGATCAGACAATTTGGAGGTGATTGAATACTCTAATTTAGAATTTTTCGGCTGTGTTTATTCACGTAAATCAACATCAGGTTACATATTTATGTTTGTTGATGGATCTATTCTTAGAGGAGCTTCAAGCAGCCCTTAACTGCTATTCCACTATGGAGGTTGAGTTTGTTTCATGTTTTGAGGCTACCTTACAAAAAGTATGGTTGAATAGTTTCATATCTGGGCTTAGACTTGTGGATTCAATTTCTAGGCCGTTAATGATATATTGTGACAATTCAGTTGTTGTCTTTATGGCTAAAGACAACAAAAGTGGAAGTCAAATTAAACATGTCGTCATTAAGTATATAGCCATAAGGAACGTGTTAAAGAAAAGAAAGTGGTCATTGAGCACATTAACACTGAGCAAATGTTAGCTGATCGTTTAACTAAAGGCATGCCACCGCACAAATTTAAGGATCATATTGTCACTATGGGAATTTTTCCCACCTTGTAAATTTTTGTTATAAGAACGATTATTGTAACAACCCGCTTTTAGTGAAATCAGAACAGTAGTTTCGAGACCACAAATTCGAAGTTAAAAAAATTTATTTTATTATTATTTTATGGTTTACAGCATGATAGTATTACCGAATAAAAATTTCTTTAAGAATTTTTACCATTTACATGCTTAATTTGATAAAAAAGACTAAATCGCGTAAAGTGCAAAAGTTGAGTTCTAATAGCTAAAGGTATTAAATAGCTATATAACTTAAAAGTGGAGGTACTTATATGGTAATTAGCCCATCAAGGTTGCTAATGGATGAGCCTGGTTTGTTCTTATTAAAATTTTGATTAGTTTTTATGGTTAATTTAGTAAATAGG
Organism: Gossypium australe; assembly: GCA_005393395.2. NCBI lineage: Eukaryota > Viridiplantae > Streptophyta > Magnoliopsida > Malvales > Malvaceae > Gossypium > Gossypium australe. Next base: position 81,710,159 of record CM016614.1, read on the forward strand.
TAATAAATGATAAATTAAAACAAAACAAATATATCATCATTTTCTATCATCTTCTTCCACCGATTTTTCATAAGGAAAGAAGCCATTTTTTTTAGCAAAATTCGGCCAAGCTTATATTGCCCAATTAGGTATGATTTGTATCCATTTTTAATTACGCTTCCAAGATCGTTGTAGCTTAATCTAGAAAGCCCGGGGACAAATTTGTAAAACTGTTAAACTATTAGGGTTTTTCCATTGATGAGTATGCTTGATTTTTGAAGTTTGATGGTAGAAAATGAATGGTTGTTGTTAGATAAACAACTTTTGTAAAGGTATTTTTGATGAAATTGCCAAATAGGGATTAAATTGAAAAATAGAGAAAATTATGTGGTGAAATTGTGAATTTATGAAATATATGGGCTGCTATTAGTATATAAAATCGGCTAGGCTTGGGTAAAGGAAAAATTGCATGAATTTCATTTTTCGAGCCTAAGGACTAAATTGCAAAGAAATTAAAAATATAGGGGCAAAACAGTAATTTTTCCAAAATATGTTTTGGATTGAATTGAATGAATTATATGTTGAAATGAGTTAAAATTATCTGTATATATCCAATTAGACCTCGTACAGAGTTAGATCGGGGCAATGAGAAAGTCTCAGAATAATCTCCTCTATATCTACGTATACTCATTGAGGTAAGTTCGCGTGATTAAATTGTGATTATATGTTTTATTTTGAAATATGTATGAATTATAGATTTGCTACATGTATACACAGTTGCATATCCAACTACGTTTGACTACCAAGCCCCGTTTGAACCTTAGGAATACGTAGGATACAAATGATATGTCATTAGGGTTACCGACTTCAACTTGTGAGAACTTATCGATTCTCAGCTCGTATAAGCTTACAGTTATTCAGCTCGCATGAGCTTACTGTTACTCAGCTCGTATGAGCTTACGATTACAGCTCATAAGAGCATATTGATTCAGAGCTCGTATGAGCATACATGTACAAGAATTGATGGATAACAATTCAGTACACCTCGTGTGTGCTACCCGAGTATCCAACGATATTCTAAATGGTTCAACAGGCATAGTTCTGTTGTGAGATTTTATGAGTTCAATATGAACTACTACATGTATTATATGATACACTGATACATGGAAATGGTGTTATATGATACATTGATATATGAAATGGATGATACATGTATAGGCAACTTGAATAATTATTGAGTGCATCCATGTGTATTGGTTATTATATGTGTTCCACATGACTAGCATGTGGGTGAATATGTGCTTAGGCATTTGGCCAATTTTGGTTGGGATATGTTATGTTTACTTATCTTAATTGTGATCAAATGGTAAGTTAAATTCTATGTTATACGAACTTACTAAGCTTAAATGCTTACTCTGTGTTATTTTTCGTGTTTTATAGTGAATCGGAAGGTTATTCTGGTTGGAAGCTTGTCGGAGCTATATCACACTATCCATCGGCTCTTTTGGTACTTTTGGATGTTTAATTTTGGTTATAATGGCATGTATAGGTTATTTTTGGCTAATGTTAGCCTATATGTGTTTTGTTGAGATTGAGCACTTATTTGACTTATGATTTGGCACATTTTGGTTTGTGCATACTTACCTTTTATGGTTGACTTGTGGCTTGATTTATGGTTGAATGATGAAAGGTAAATTGGTAGTTGAATATCCTTATGATATATTGTAACACCCCAAACCCGGCCCAAACATTACGACCGAATTTGGTATGCCACAGAGAAAAACTTTTTGAAAATCCCTTTAAGCCGATTAAAATTTTTGATAAAAGATATTGTCTTGTTTTTAAAACGGTTGAGGAGAAAACATTAAATAGTGTTGTTTGAAAATATATTAAATCAGGTTGTTACAGATTCAAATGTACCCGATGGTACTTTAAAACATTTTGCGTTTAATTTGAGAGAACATGTTCATCCGTTTTAACATCATCAAATAGTTTAAACAAAACATTCAAAACATGCAGCAATAATAAAATAATTCTAGGAGGCCTTATTACAATTAAGCAACATAAACCCAAAAGAAAGATAAATAAAACCCAAAATTCATTTATAAAAAATCTCCACTGCATGGCCACCTTGAGTCCATCCGGCTCCTCACCCGCGATCTACAAGTCACCTGAAAAATTAAAGGAGAAGGTGAGTCACCAAGACTCAGTGCATATTCCCTCTCCCGGGTAAATGCCACATTCTTACACAAATTATAACAAAGTACATATATGCATAATGCACCCAACCTAGCCATCCATAACTCCTTTTCTACCCCGTGTGGTACCAAACCACTGGTGGTGCCAAACCACTGGTGTCCAAAGACACAATTGTGTTACCAAAACACTGGTGACCGAAGTCACAAATCAAGTGATGGGGCCAACCCATCGTGTGATACCAAATCACTGGCAGACGATCCCATATCTCAAAAGTGGGGCCAACCCACGGTGGTGTAAACCACAGGGACAAGTCGCTATGAGGTGCCAAACCTCTGGTGTCCGAAGACACAAATGTGATACCAAATCACTGGTGGTTCCAAACCACTGGTGCCCGAAGACACAAATCGAATGATGGGGCCAACCCATCGTGTGATACCAAATCACTGGCGTCGATCCCATATCTCAAAAGTGGGGCCAACCCACGGTGGTGTTAACCACAGGGACGAGACGCTATGAGGTGCCAAACCTCTGGAGGTACCAAACCTCTGGTGATCGTAGTCACAATGTGTTACCAAAACACTGGTGTCCGTCGACACGAATATCAATCTTCCCCCTCCTCTCATATTGTCCATACCAATGCAATAGATAAACAAATCATGTCAACATACTTTGATATAAATCATATAATAAATAGATCATGATTTCAATCCACGTATAATAACATCATATATCGAAACAGACTTACCCGAATCCTCATTCATACCATCATGGTATCATATCCAAAACTCATCGTTTTTCCCACTTTCATAATATGATTAGTTATAACACACATAAACACATATATAAACCAAGTTATAAAGTGTGTAAGATACACACCTGATAATAGTGATAACTAAACTTTCTCGCTCATCGATACTCTCAGCATCTCGAACAACATCTCTACGTGCTCTCTCTCCGATTGGTGGTTCATAACCCGATGAAGAACCACGAACGAACAATGGCTCGGGGGTACGAACGACTTCAAATAAACGATTATCACCGGCAGAGGGTCCACATCCCGGTGGAAAGTCTCGAACTCCCGACACAGCCCTTCGCTTGAAATTTGAGGGTATAGCAGAACCACCCCTCTTCCAAACACTATGAACTGCTCTCTTCGAACCCATTCTTGATTGCTCCAAAATCTAACGTTCACGGAAAGAAGATAATAAACGGATGATAGAGTCCCCAAAAACTTAATCGATTAGAAGACCATCTAAAAGATATAACGAGCATAAAGATCCTTACCCTTAGACTTTCCAACCTTTGATTTGCTAAAGGAATGGCTTAAACCGATTGCTTCCGAAATCCCAATGAGCCCCTTTTTATCCAAAATCGATAGAAGAAAACCAAGGAGAGTCTACCATTGAATATTCGGCCAAAATAATACTAAAAGGAAGTAGAAGGTTCGGCTATGGTGAAGTGAAAAAGAAAAGAAGAAAAAGAATGAAAGTAGATGTTTTATCTTTGATCAAATGAAAAAGAAATGGTATTTGAGATGGAGAAGTATTCGGCCAAGAGAGTGAAAAAGGAAGTGTGATAATAAACCAATGTCAAAAAGAAAAGAAAAGAGAGATGTGGGAGAGATGAGATTCGGCCAACCTATTTTGCCTAAAAGAAAAGTGCATAAAATGCCAAAATGAAGTTTTAGTTTCAAGTGGAAAGATGAGAGAAAGAAAATAGTATTTTTGGTTCAATGAAATGAAGGCTAAAACAAAAGCAAAATTTGCACAAAATGTACAATAAACATTCGGCCAAAGAAGAGTTTTTGGAGAGGAAAAGCAAAATGCAAAAAGATGCACAAAAGAGGAATTGGCCAAATATTCCCCCCTAAACCACCTAACAAAATTCGGCCACCCACCTAGACACCCATGCCGTCCACATACATGCACTAAAGCCTAGGATTACTTTTCAAAACATCCTCCCTATTCCATGCTTTTGTCCCCTCATCATACCATAACCTTAAGAATATTATCCCCAATATCAAGCTTTCCATAAACATATATTCAACTTACCAAAATAAATAGTCCAACCTATCATAAATAAGTTTGACCGACCATCAATGCTAGAATACAAAAATAAACCTTCAAAATGCTAAACATGCTACTCGAACCTCTAACCTCAAGCCACCTTTCAAGCTCCTTAACCAACTTGCCACTTACTCCTCTTATGCTTTAAATGAACACTTAATTAACTTAAGTGTCAAGCTCACTTAATCCTACTTCATTAAATAAACCATACTAAAATTATTCTAACTTCCTAAATAAAAACAAGCCTTCATAAGACTATTCTAACACACAAAATTCATACCCGAGCCAACACAAAATAATACTAAATTTTTTTTTCAAAAGCCCATGGCCCAATCGGCACAATCCTACTAGGCCCAAATTCGGGATGTTACATATATGTTTTATAATTTGGTGTGATTTGGTGCTTTGTTATGGAAAGCATATATGTATATTGATGCTAGTTTGGAATGGCTTATTTGGTACCATTTAAGAAGTTTGGTATGTTTTGATAGGTAGGCTAGTGGCATGAAATGATGCAAAATGGCTTGGTAAATTATTGGCTTATTTGGTTTAATGGTGCACATGATTATACATGTTTGCATATTGCCATTTTAGGTGCCTAAGGGCATATTGGTTGTATGTAAATATACTACATGTTTAAGGCTTGATTTTGTTTGTTTTGGATGCCTTAATATGGCTTGTTTATATGCACAATATTGAGTGTAGGTAGATGCCAAGTTGGGTGAGAAATGTGGCTTGTAAAATGGCCTATTTTCGACCACACGGACAGAGACACGGCTGTGTGTCTCAGCCGTGTGTGACACACGGCCATGTGACATGGTAATGTGTCCCTTGTAGGTTTCAAAGGGTTGCAAGTCAGGCTGTTACACGGCCTGGCACACGGGCGTGTGAGGTTACTTCGAAAGGTACACAGCCTAGCACACAAGCGTGTGGCCCAAGTCAGTGAGTTACACGGGCACAGACACAGGCTGGGACACAACTGTGTGTCCCTATTTCGAATGCCCACACGGCCTAAGACACGGGAATGTCTCTTGGCCGTGTGAGTCACACAGCCTTGTGACCCCTACAGCTTTGAAAATTTTCAATGTTTTCTAAAAAATTCTATGAGTTTTCGATTTAGTCTCGACTTGTTTCTAACGTGTATTTAGGGCCTCGAGAGCTTGTATAAGGGACAATATGTATGATTTTGTTTGATTTTGATATTGATATGATATGAAATGTTTGGAATTTCTATCTGATTGATCTGTAAACTCTGGTAATGCTTCGTAACTTTATTCCAGCGATGGATACGGGTTAGGGGTGTTACAATTATAAAAAAACTCTATTAAGTTGATGTTTCTTATATTTTGTGCGTACATTAATTTGATTGTTTCAAGAAATATCACTAAAGTTTGGACCTGGAATAAACATTGGGTTTATTCATTAAAAAATTTGGGCTGAAACATTGAAACGTGATATATTGTGATATATGGAAGATACTACTCAAATTCTAAGAGAAATTTGTTGGAAAAAACGAGTTTGGAAAGCGCAGCGGAAAATAAATTTAGGGAAAAACCAGAGTTTTAAATTTTTTTTCCAAAACAAGATATTGGTTGTGATATCTAAAGTAATAAACACTTAATCACAATTGTACCTTTTTTATTCGTCTAGAATGAACACTTCGATTGAGTAATATTCTCTGTTATCCTCAAGCTCACGTCTGCCGAGTGTAGGCTCGCTTCGAATCAGAAAATTTTTCAAAAAAAATACTAGTTGGGTAATTTTGTAATTTCTCTAAACTTTTGAGTCAAGTTGTAAATCAAAAAAATATCTCTAGAAATTTTTTGGAATAATCTCTTCAGAGAATTTTCTCTTTACAACTTTCTCTTTACAACTTTCTTTTGAATTCAAGAGTGTGTAACTAATTACCCAAGGCTCTCTTTATATAAGGAGAGTTTAGAGAGTTCGACTATGATTACACTTAATCACTTTAATATTAAATTAATATAATATTTTATAAATATTAAATTTAATATTAAATCTTATTAAAATAATAAAATATTTACTAATAAGATAAACATTAAATTAAATTTAATATTATTTTAATAATTTAATATTAAATTAATAAAATACCATTAAGATAAGTATTAAATTAAATTAAATATTAAATTATTAAAATAATATTATTTTTGGAATAATTAATCGTATATCAAATTCTCTGGTAGAGTCTCAATACGAGTGTAACTCTTCCACTACTTAACCATCGATTACCAATCGCCGTCAACCACCGGGATGCCGCCGTCACATCCATTGACACCGCCGTGTCTAGTGATACAAGTGTGACACCCTTACGGCATCGAGTCGGTTCGGCGGCTGCTGATTCGGTCCAAGTCAATGACGACCCGACCTGTCAAGTCTAGCCACTGGTTGGACCGTTGGTCCGGTCTCACATATCTGGCTCGGTTCGACCAGTTTTTGGGTTTTGTTCTCGGTTTTGGGCTCCCAGGCCCAATTTACGATCTCAGGTCCAATTTTCAAGTTCAATTATCCATTGGACCAATTGTCTGACTTGAAAATTAGCTTCCAAAAATATCATTTTTAATTTTAATTGATTTGATTAATTTAATTTTATTTGATCAAAATTAATTTTTCCAAAAATCACTTAGGTTTTCCAAATTAATTTTTCAAGAAAATTTTTTAATCAAATTCTCTAGTTGAACAATTCTTATGACCACCTAATTTAATTCCACATCGAATAAATCGACTCAATTATAATTTTCTTCTGATTCAAAAGTAGTCCGATCGAGCTTTTTTTGAGCTAGCGGAGAGACCAATCTGACATATACAATTAGGCTCTAGTGATTGTAATTATGTCCAGAAGTATCGTTTCGATAATTCGCAATTACTTAGTCATGGAGTCAACCTACAAGAAGTACCATGATTGAAAACTCTTTATGAAAGCAATCCATCCAACTGCTTTGTCCAATGACCTCGTCATTTGTGTGTTACCCTCATATGATATCATTGATTCTTTTGAGTTAAATCTGTTCACTCAATACAAACTTATTTTATCTCATTGTCACCATTGTGTCTTCTTAATGATTAATATGATCACTATTAACAAATGACTGTGATAAATTGCTCGTTCGAGAATAAGCAACCCGTGGCCACATTCCATATTTATCAATCTACACAATGTCAATTAGATGATATCATTAAGTCTTTAATTGAGCTATGAATTTCACTATTGCTAATAAACCCATGCCATACACAAGTCATGTACCCAACATACCAGCTATGGGCTTGATCATCTTTAGAGCATAAGCCTCCACTTATATCAAAGTACATGAGTTGCATACGCATGGTCAGTGACTAACTCAGGATTTAGGTAAATCGCACCATGAACTTCACAAGTGAATTAATTCACAAACGAATTCAGAATTAATTCATCTTGGGTCCAGTCCAATGTATCATTCTATCAATAAATACATCTATGTCTCTACTCGTGGAGTCAACTGCTCCGATAGCCAAGACTAGCCATCTCCTCAATTGGAATTACAGACGACATAATAGTCCTTTTCAATATTTGAATCAAATGCTCACTTTAATTCTTTTACGGGATTATGGACTCATTTAGATTATTTACTGAAGTAAGATGTCTTTCTCGCAATGTAAACGTTCTTTACAATGCTACTTATCTTCAGTTTGAACTTTAGATAATTAATGAGCTAATACTTGCTTGTTACAATTTTGCTATGCATGCAAAATATAAAAGACAGAAAAGACAAAAGACATAATAGTGAAGTGTGAAATTAACTTTGTTTATTTATTCATCGTTTAAATAAATAGAAAACAGTTACATGTTTACTACAATATGACACATTTCCAACAAAAATATCATCATGATTCGTGCATTATGTTTCGTCTTTAAGTATCCATGGGCAATACGAACCAAGTGGGAAAATGTTGGAGCTGTTGTGGTTCATGGAGTCATTCCCACATTTCCCCTACCCCCCACTTTCATGTTCCATGGTGGTTAGTGGAAACTACATTTGTATGTGTGACAGTGGTACATGTAGTCGGTGGTTTTTTATGGGGAGCCACCACTATAAATACTAACTAGCTTAAGGTCCCTAAGCACTAAAAACAAAAAAGGCAATTCCATTTCAAAAATAAGGAGTTATACACCATCTAGTGAGGTTTTCAAGTGCTTAGAAGACTTTTGCGATTTTCAGTTTTTCAGTTTTCGTACAGCTAAATTCGACGTCCTGGTCAATGGTTTGATGTGCTTGATTGTGGTGCCACAACATTTGGATTTTGGCATTTGATTCAGGAAATGGCTGAAGGTATTTATGTTCGATCTTTTCCGTTACACTCTATTGTAAGTTGTTATCTATGCTAACAGAAATCATGTAAGTTTTTTTACTGGTATGGTTCGCCTATGAGTCCTCATGCAAAGATTGTCATCGTTAGGCTATTAAGAAGAGTGACAGGGATGGAGAGGGGAAGAAGGAATGAGCTTTTGACTTGGATGGTTGTTATTTTTGTTGTTTTATTGTGTAGGGTGATTTGGTAAAGGAAATAGCTATGGAAACAAAGGATTTTTTTGGGGGGTTTCTTTCAATTGTTTACTGCTAGTATCAATTTGGTTCTTTTAACTGAACTCTCACAAGAACACTAAAGAAAATGGGTTCTTTTTATCTATCTTCTTTAGAACACCTTATTAGGTTTTTTCAAGATCACAAAAAAATAGAAATTTGGGATTTTTTTTTTGCCTAAATTACTTTACTTATTAAAATCCCAAAAAGCATTAAAACAACATTTTTTTCATTTTATTTATATTTTTTATTTCAATTATGGAATTTTGAAAAATTAGGTGGAAAAAACATAAATTCATGTCAACACCATCGCTTGTGTCTTAACGGTGGGTGACTACAATATTTTAATTTTGTAGTTTAGCGATCAAAATAGAACAAGTTAAAAGTTTAATGACCAAAATAAAACGTGATTAATACTTTAATGACTGTTTTTGTACTTTACGCTTAAATTTTTTAGTTTTCCATTTCTTTAATCCCTATTATTATTAAGAAACACAAATGGATATACTATGTTGGGTTGCGTGTCCATGTGTTAGCTTCTGATTGGTTAAAATGGCCATTTCAAGCTTTTTTTTAATAGAAACGATCAAGGGACTAATTTTAGTGATGAAATGAAAATAGAGGGAGTATAGTAATCGAAAAATAGTAAAATGGTTAAAGTGAGAATTTTCCTATAATACAAGGGTCAAAAATGATATTTTTTTAAATATGATAAACTAATTTTCAATTTTTACCAAAACATACCAACTGTAACTTATTTTGACCATACTAATGGTGAAAAATGTTGATAGTCCAAAATAATACTACTTGAATCCAATTGAAAATATTATTAAAAATGAAAAATTAATGACCAATAGGTGTTGAATGCAATGGTAATGCAAGTTGTATTTTCAAATCAAGACACAAGTTCGAACATTTGAGGCAATATTGTTGGAAGGGGTAGCCACGAACTCTAAATATGTTTAATAAAATAGACATGTAAAATACCAAAAAAGAATAAATGATAATTTTAATAGTAATCATAGTTTCATCTTTTATTTTCATTACAAATTCTAAAACAAATCCCTTCATCACGAGCGTTGTTCAAAGAAATAAATACTTGACCATGAAATGCATTCTATTCTTATGAGTAGAAATTGAACCCCTAAATATATAATCAAAAGATAATATTATTAACCATCTCATAATTGATAATATATATATATATATATATTCACACATATATGTATACATATATCCTATAAATTTTCTTCATATATAAATATAAAAAAATATGTTGATATAAATGGACAAACATGGCAGCAATGTCCATTTTCTCAATAAAAGTCATTTGTAGTATAAAAGGAAAAAATAGGAGTAATAACTTTAATTAGATGGAGGGATGTTACAATACGAAGTTCATTGCTGTGGAACTTGAAACCAACTAAAACCACTGTTCAATTGAGGGACCATTTTTTGGGGGCATAGAATTACATGCAAATACAAAAACATTAGGAGAAGATGTTACTTGTCACTTGTCAATATTGATTTACAAATTGAAAATGACTTCTAGACTTTCATTACCTCTAATTTTGGGAGAACATTTAAATTACTCTCACCAATTTCTATAGTATCAAATAATGTTATTTTATTTTATCTTTTGAGATTGATTTTATTTTTCAAATTATTCACACACTTTTTTTTTTAAATATATATATTAATAAATTATTCAAGTTATTCAAATGGAGCATGAAATATGACGATTAAATTATTAAAATATTAATGATATAAAAAAATTACAAAAATATATAAAACCACTTAAGTTATTATACTCACCTCCCCAATAAAAAAATACTGCTAACAAATTAGTTATTTATCTTATTAATTAAAAATGTAAAAAAAATCAAGCTAAAACTAATAAATTTTGTTTAATTAAAAGTAATAGTGTTACTGGATTTATTTCATTAAATTAAAATTTTCAGTCGAAATATAAAGTTTTTAGAAAATAAATTAAAAACACAAGCAATTTTATCTTATAGGGCCAAGGCGTTTGTCCCTCAGCTCCATGCCTGATTAACTCTTTTTGTAATTGTTATTGTAATTATAACATAAAAGAAATCGTGTTAATGAGCCATGTTTGATTAACTTATTAGGCAATAAATGACAGTCTTCAGTTTCTCTGTCACATGATACAGTAATTAACAGCCATAATGCTTTAATTGAAGTTGTAATTTTTCAAATCATAACCTTTTACGGGCTTTAAGCCTCCACCACTTTCATGGGGCCCTTTATTTATGTCCAAATCTATTACAGCTTTTTGTACCAAATAATAAAATTCAGATTATAAAAATATAATTTTAGGGGCAATTGCATGTTGTAGGACTGTACTATGATTATTTGCTTCATTAATTGTAGATGTAATTTGTTTCCCGTGATTTAGGAAACGGACTATAATAGATAGTCACACCATTCATCTTATTTTTTTTATTATAAGAATATCCTATCACAATATTTATTATTTTATTGCTAATTTTTTAACCGAGTTGAGATCCAATTAATGAACGAAATCAGTACAATCAAATACTTAAAATATTATTATAGCTTATTGGGATACAAACGATTTGAGTGAAAAAAATATTATGTTCAAATATATTTAAAAAAAAAATTATATGCAAACCAAATGATGGTTTTGTTGAAACAGTTATGCTAAAGGTTTGATATTCATATTGCTATTGGTTCGAATATTATAATGTGTTCTTTTTTATTGAGTTAAAAATTATAAAAAAGATAAAACCCATAATAATATAATTTTGTAAAAGAAATAGAATTTTGATAATTTTTAATGGAGTTAAGACTTGGTCGATGGGTGACATCAATTCTCTCGATGACTTTATAATAAATATTATAATTTTATATTATTTATAAAGCCTTTTATTAAGTTGGTGTCACCCATCAATCAGGTTTCAACTCTATTAAGAAAATTACTTTAATACCCTTTACATTAAAATAAATTATATTATTTGAGGGTACTTTTAATATTTTTTTAAAAAGAAATAAAAATATGCAAGATTTAAACCCATGTTAATTGGGTTAGCAAAATCTTAAATTTACCACTTAACCAAAGTTTTATTTTGATATTATTAAACATTTTAATTTTATTATACACATTTTATTATCTCCATAAATTGTATATATTAATAATGTTGTTGATTGAGATGGTATCACAAATTAACTCGAAGCCAACTTAAGATTGATGACAACACCATGATAAATAATTGTATTCATTTAGTAATCTTAATACGATATATTTATATGTTTAAATTTCATTTTAATTACAATTTAATCTAATTTTTTATTTTTAATATCGTATGTATTTATCGTGTTATTATTAATTAATTTCATATTATATTTAATTATTTATTATATATTATTTTAAAAACAAATTTATATTATAAATATGGCTTTGTATGTAATAGAATTTGTAATAAGATTTTAGGTGTATATAAAACTTGATGAATTAATCATTTTTATTATATAAATTTTAAAATATTGATGCTTTTTGTATAATATTTAACATTATCATGTCTTGCAAGTGTTCTCTTAAATTTTGTGCACTTTTAAAGGATAAATAGAGAATAAATTAAAGGAGGAAAAAGAAAAAAGTGGAAGTAAAAGCTGCAATTTTAGCTTTATCGAAAACTTTGCTATCCCTTAAAGAATCAACCTGGAAGTGGACATATTCAGTCATACTTATTGGAGGCCAGAGAAAGGGTAAACTAAATTTGTATATATTATTTAAAATATTCTATATATTAATGATTTGTGGGAGTAAATGTCAAAATTATATATAAATTTTGACTTAATGTACTTTAGTTTTGTGTAAATTTATATATAAAATTTGGGTTTGATTCAAGTTTCACAAAATAATTGAAAATATTACCAAATTAATACCATTTTACATTGATATATTGCCTGCACAAACAATTATATAATTTCAATATAAAAATAAATATTTGTATTTATTTATTTAAATGTGTACAGTTGAACTAAAATTAAAATTTCATATATATACATATGAACAGGAATTTAAATTTGATGTATTTAATTGCATCAAATTAATATTTATGCTGTTATATAAATTTTGTGCAAGTGCGGATAGGAAGTTGATGTTTTCTCATTTTTATATTATATAATATTAGAAGTAGGAGATGAAATAATAGGATTTGGATGTTTTGTTTGTTTATACAAAATTAAAATTAAGAGATATAGTAATACTGTTTAAATAGGCGTTGTATTCATAATAAATACAGAATTATTGATGAATCCGAAAGTAGTAAGATAGATAGATACAAATGCAAGGAGACATTATGTACAAATTGCTGCTTCGTATTCCAACAACATAATGATCTTGACACCATACCAGCTCATTCCTGGGCCTTTTCATAATTTCTTCTTTTTCAATCTCAATTAATATTTTGTTTTTGCATTTAATTCTTCATTTTCTTTTTTTTAAAGACATTATTTTAATTTAGAAGTTAATTATTATTGTTAATAAGCGTTGATTTAATGATAAAGAAGAGGTCCTAAAAACTTGAAGGTATCAAATTTAAATATCAAAATGTGTGAGTAATAATTAATTTTAATTATAATACTTTATATATATATATATATATATATATAAAGCAAGTGAGTTTAAAAATAGATGTACAATTTTAACATTAAATTTATCTTACTCGACTCAAAATTAATTAAATAATAATTTATTAAAGAAGGAAGTGAAATATGATATATATTGCTTTGGATTTTATTTTAAGTGAGAAAAGGAGAAGGGAAGATTCAGTCACAATGTTGGTTGTTAGGGTTTTTATTATTTATAAGGTAGATTAAAGATAAGTTGAAAATCAAAGTGAGTCAAACCTTTTTAATGTTATTGTAAAATAATTATAAAAATTCTCATCAGTCTTTTTGCTTGCCAATTGCCGACATAGACATTTGGAGTACCTTGTGATGGAAGAAATTCAACAACATCATTGTTTTCACTTCAAGTTTAATTTAATTTATTTCTACATTTTCTTTTGCAAATTCAATATTATTTAATAACTTTTTTTTATTTTATTTTTAATAATAAAATCCACCATCATATTTGCCTCTCCCAAACTTGAAAAACTTCAAACCTCAATTCCATCATCAACCAATCTACATTCATACTCAAACCTACTTTTCAATAATATATCCCCATTTGGCAACTGCTTTTTGATAAGCAATGGGAATATCTAAAAGCATTTGCAATTTCTGCATTTTGCGCTTCATTTTTTTTCATTTGAGTTTAATATTTTCTAGTTTTAAAATGTGTTTCTGGTTTATTTTATATGTCAAAATTAAATGTCAATAATAATAATAATAATATAGAACGATCGCAAAGCAATAAGAAAGGAAAAATAAAAACTGAAAATCTTTTTGGGAAAAACTATAGGTAAAGGAGAAGAAAATTCACTAATGTCAAATTCGAATGATATAAGAAGAGTCACTACATCTATTTATTGGTTAAAAAATTTTATTCTAATTAATGTCAAATAGAAACAGTGTAGTAAGGTTGAAACACCTTATTCTAATCAATATCAAATAAAAGAAGTGTACTTCTATTCGGCCCACGGCTTTCGCCCCCATAGATCCCCTATTTTGTCAATGTATTTTATTTCTTTAATAGGAATTTGGGTCACATAACTCTAACATTATATCTTAATTTTCATATATTATATTCATATCATTTTTTTATGTTATACTAAGTTTTGTTATACTTATAAAAATATATTTGTGTTTAACTAATTAAGCTTTGATAGTGTTAATAATGGTTGAGGAGTTAGGATATTTGATGCTTTTCATAGTAAGATTTACATATATGTGGGTTCACAATTCAAATTTTAATCTATTTTCATTTCTCGTTAGGTGTCATCTTTATTTAAATTATTTTAGTTTAATTAAATCATCTATCCACCGATTTATGTATTATAATAATTAATTTTTAATTTTAATTATACATGTAAAAAAAAATATAACGTCGGTAATGACAATATATCGCAAAAGAAAAAAAAATAGAAATAAAGATAACGATCACACAGATTTTACGTGGAAACCCTTTCGGGAAAAACCACGGGCAGAGGAGAAGAAAATTCACTACGTCGAATTCGAATCAATTACAAGAGGAATAGACCATGTCTATTTATAGGCTTATGAAGCCATATTCTAATAGGAGTGTAGTAAGATTGAAACTCCTTATTCTAATCAATATCAAATAGATGGTGTTTAATAAGGTTTAAAAAACCTTATTCAAAATAAAATAAAAGAAGTGTAATTCTATAAGGATTCTTCTTTTATTTTATTTTACCATTGTATTTTATTTAAATAAGAATTTGGGTCACTTAATTCTAACAATCTCCACCTTGACACGAATTCTCAATAAACAAGTTCTTCATCGCGAACTCTCAACGAACAAGTTCTCCACCTCTTCCATAAAACCCCTTAAGGGTTTAACTTCAACAATGAACACCAACCAAGTCTAAGCAATGCTTAAACTTGGTTATAGGAAGTGACTTAGTCATCATATCTGCAGGATTTTCATGAGTACTAATTTTGCTCACAACAATATCACCACGAGCAATAATATCACGAACAAAATGATACCGAACATTAATGTGTTTTGTTCTCTCATGAAACATTTGATCTTTTGTAAGGAAGATGGCACTCTGACTGTCACAAAATACTGTGCTGATTTGAATGTCTTCATTGAGCTCACTAAAGAGTCCCTTCAACCAAATAGCTTCTTTACAAGCCTCAGTAATCGCCATGTACTCAGCTTCAGTGGTAGACAAAGCGACTGTAGTTTGCAAAGTAGCTTTCCAACTGATTGCACAACCTCCGATTGTAAAGACATAACCAGTGAGAGATCTTCTTCTATCAAGGTCTCCAGCAAAATCAGCATCAACATACCCAATGACTCCATCTCTAGTTCTTCCAAACTGTAAGCAAACATCAGTAGTACCTCGTAAGTATCTTAAAATCCACTGAACTGCTTTCCAATGTTCTTTACCGGGATTCGCCATGTATCTGCTAACTGCACTGACTGCATATGATAAATCTGGACGTGAACAAACCATAGCATACATGAGAGATCCCACTGCACTAGAGTATGGAACATGTGACATGTACTCAATCTCATCATCTGATTGTGGAGACAAAGCTGGTGAAAGTCTAAAATGGGCTGCTAAAGGAGTACTAACAGGCTTAGCACTCTGCATATTGAACCTGCAAAAAACTTTCTCAATGTACCCCTTCTGACTTAGGTACAATTTACTTACTTTTCTATCTCTGAGAATCTCCATACCAAGTATCTTCTTTGCTGGTCCTAAATCTTTCATCTCAAATTCTTCACTTAGTTGGGCTTTGACCTTTCTTATCTCTCCTTTATCTTTTGCTGCTATCAACATGTCATCAACATAAAGAAGTAGATTCACAAAAGAACCATCACTGTTTTTCTTAAAGTAAACACAGCTGTCTAAACTACTTCTTTTAAAATCATGAGAAGTCATAAAGGAATCAAACCTCTTGTACCACTGTCTTGGTGACTGTTTCAAACTGTAAAGAGACTTTTTCAGCAAGCAAACATAGTCCTCTTTTTCTGAGACTGTAAAACCCTCTGGTTGTTGCATGTAAATATCTTCCTCAAGCTCTCCATGCAAAAATGCAGTTTTTACATCTAACTGCTCAAGCTCCAAATCTTGCATGGCCACAATACCAAGCAAAGCTCGAATCGAACTATTCTTCACAACTAGGGAGAACACATCTGTAAAGTCCACTCCTGGAATTTGACTGTAACCCTTTGCAACAAGCCTTGCTTTATATCTGGGTTCTTCAACTCCTGGAGTCCCTTCTTTCTTTTTAAACACTCATTTACAGCGAACAACCTTTTTACCTTTAGGAAGTTTCACAAGATCCCATGTTTTGTTTTTGTGGAGTGATTCTATTTCCTCTTGCATAGCAAACATCCACTTTTCTGAGTCTTCACAGCTAATCGCCTCAGAATAATTTGACGGCTCTTGGTTTGCATCTATATCTTCAGCCACATTTAAAGCATAAGCAACTAGGTCAGCCTCAGCATACTTCTTTAGAGGTTTAATTTCTCTTCTAGTTCTGTTTTTGGCGATAGAGTATTGTGGTGAAGAAGCAGCTCTATTCTCAATTTTTGTACTGGCTTGAGGAGTTGACTCTATATTAATCTGATGCTCCACCTGCTTTTGATTTTCTTTATTGGAAGAGTCTTTAAGAGATAAGTTAGGTAGCATAGCAGTTTTATCAAAAACAACATCTCTGCTAATCACAACTTTTCTATTTTCAGGACACCATAACTTATACCCTTTTACACCAGCTTTATAACCAAGAAAAACACATTTAATGGATCTTGGTTCCAATTTTCCATTATTAACATGAGCATACGCAGGACACCCAAAGATCTTTAAATCAAAATAATTAGCAGGATTACCAGACCATACCTCTTGTGGAGTCTTTTTCTCAATGGCAACGGATGGAGATCGGTTGATCAAAAAACATGCAGTAGAGGCTGCTTCGGCCCAAAACGACTTTGGTAAGTTGGCATTTGACAACATGCATCGAACCTTCTCCATAATCGTTCTGTTCATTCGTTCTGCAACGCCGTTTTGTTGTGGAGTATGACGAACTGTCAAGTGTCTCACGATTCCTTCTGACTTACACAGTTTATTAAACTCATCAGAACAAAACTCTAAGCCATTGTCTGTGCGGAGGTATTTTATTTGTTTTCCCGTATGTTTTTCAATCATAGTTTTCCAAGACTTAAATGCGAAAAACACATCGCTTTTCTGCTTCAGGAAGAATGCCCAAACTTTTCTGGAAAAATCATCAATAAAAGTTAGCATATAATTAGCTCCACCTCTCGAAGGCACTCTTGATGGCCCCCACAGATCAGAATGAATATACTCCAATGTTCCCTTCGTGTTATGGATTCCTCTGGTGAATCGAACTCTCTTTTGTTTCCCAAAAACACAGTGCTCACAGAACTTCAGTTTGCAAATTCCTTGCCCATCAAGAAGTCCTCTTTTGCTCAATTCTGCCATGCCATTCTCACTCATATGCCCTAGGCGCATATGCCAAAGTTTAGTAATATCATCATTTGACAAAGAAGAGGAAGCGACAGCTGCATCACCAATAACAGTAGAACCCTGCAAAACATATAACTTGGCATTCTTTCTCTGCCCTTTCATCACAATGAGGGAACCTTTGGAAATCTTCAACATCCCACTTTCAGCTGTGTATTTGTACCCTTTTGAATCAAGAGTACTCAACGAAATTAAATTTCTCTTCAATTCTGGAACATGTCGTACGTCACTAAGTGTTCTGACAACTCCATCAAACATCTTAACTTTAATTGTTCCAACACCTGCGATTTTACACGAAGCATTATTTCCCATCAAAACAACACCTTCAGACACCGTTTCGTAATTTGTAAACCAATCCCGATTGGGACTCATGTGGAAGGTGCAGCCTGAATCAAGTATCCACTCCTCGCTCTCTTTAGATTTGTTGACAGAAGCGGCTAGAAGTTCACCATCACTGTAGTCTTCTACAATATCAGCTTCACCAGAATTTTCTGGTTGTTTTCCCTTTTGATTCGCAGCCTCCCTTTTAATCTTGTTATGTAGCTTATAGCACTCAGATTTAATGTGCCCTTTCTTCTTGCAGAAGTTACAAGTTTTACCTCTGTTTGAAGATTTTGATCTACCCTTAGATTTACCGCGAGGATTCCTTTCCTGTATCCTTCCACGATCATCATCATCATTCCGATCTTGTCTCCCACGAACAATAAGCCCTCTCCCTGGGAGTCGGGTTTAACCACAAGATGCTTCATCTTATCATACGAGGTCAAAGAATCATAAACCTCATCAACTGTGAGAGACTCGCGGCTATATAAAATCGTGTCTCTAAAGGTTGAATAAGACGGGGGCAACGAACAAAGTAGAATCAACCCTAGATCTTCCTTATCATACTGAACCTCCATGGCCTCCAAGTTTGAGAGAATTTCTTTAAACACTGTTAAGTGTTCGTGCACAGACGCACCTTCCTCCAAACGATGAGCATAAAGTCGTTGCTTCATATGCAACTTGCTGGTTAGAGTTTTCGACATACATATTTGTTCTAGCCTCTTCCATAATGTTGCGGCAGTCTTCTCCTTCATCACATCCTGCAAAATTTCGTTAGATAAATGCAGATGTAACTGTGTTAACGCCTTTCGATCCTTGCGCTTCTTATCTTCCTCCGTCAATGTCGAAGGCATCTTATCTACCCCTAGCAGGGCTTCCTCTAAATCCATCTGTGCAAGAACTGCCTGTATCTTTATCTGCCACAACGCAAATCTGGTGTTGCGATCCAACAGCGGAATTTCATACTTTAAAGACGCCATTACCGTGGTCGAGATGAAAAAAAAAACCCGGAAGCTCTAATACCAATTTGTAAAAAAAAAATATAACGTCGGTAATGACAATATATCGCAAAAGAAAAAAATAGAAATAAAGATAAAGATCACACAGATTTTACGTGGAAACCCTTTCGGGAAAAACCACGGGCAGAGGAGAAGAAAATTCACTATGTCGAATTCGAATTAATTACAAGAGGAATAGACCATGTCTATTTATAGGCTTATAAAGCCATATTCTAATAGGAGTGTAGTAAGATTGAAACTTCTTATTCTAATCAATATCAAATAGATGGAGTTTAATAAGGTTTAAAAAACCTTATTCAAAATAAAATAAAAGAAGTGTAATTCTATAAGGATTCTTCTTTTATTTTATTTTACCATTGTATTTTATTTAAATAAGAATTTGGGTCACTTAATTCTAACAATACAAATGTACATTACAAAAGTTATTTGTGTTTGTGTCCTATTGTATGTCAAATTGCTTTATGTTTTACATAATATTTTGTACCATTTTTCGTGAGATGAAAGTTTATAGAATTTTTTACATGCAAATATTTCACCTTATCTAAATTATAATAGGTTTATACCTTTCATGTTATGCGTTATTATTTATTTTTGTATAATTTATCATATTTGACTCCTATTATTTAAAATAAATTATTTCTCTTTATTTAAAAGTTCTATTTGCTCCTACCTATATTTTGGTGTGCAAAAGCATTACTGACAAATAAATATCAAGAATACAATAAATACCAATGACGGAAATAATCCACTGAGTATTGAGTAGAGCATAGCAAGAATATCGATTTTTATAAAGAACTTCAACAATTATTACTTAGAAAAAAAACCTAATAATATTAGAAGATGAAGGAGTAAAAGAAACTTTTTATATGCTTCAGGTGTATCAAACAGATGAATTCTGACAGGAATTATTATGTCTCTTCATAGAGACATAACTATCCAAATGAATGACCCATATCTTTAATAATAAAGATTATCTATTGAATAATTATAACTATTTACTAATAATCGAACAACATAACTTTTGATATTAAGGGGTGAATAATAAAGTAGAAATTATTTTATTTAACGCTAGATTTGATAGAAGTTAGAAATCATATCAGCAACATCAAGCAGAGATGAAGAAAAAGAAGGGAAATCTTTTACTTGACTCTAAGTTGTGACATAAATGTTTTGGTGTGACGAACATTGCATAGAGTTAAAGTTGCGGGAGGAGGACGAATGTTGATATGACTTCATCACGGAAAACTATGGTAATATTGGATTCTCAATATTACAAAAGGTAAAACTTGCTTAGCATCCTGAAATCAATATTTTATTTAAAATCATCCAACTGTCTTTCCATGGTCTAAAAGTTTAGCTAGGAACTTTCTTAACAACATCAATCAATCCATTTTTATTATTTATAAATATACAATAAGGTATTGAATTGGTCCGAAAGTATGGGCTTTTGGACTTTGAAAAAACGAAAATGGTGGCAGTTATTGAATGAGAGATCTAAGCTAATCATTAAACCTTATTAACAAATGATCAACATCCTTTTTCTTGTATTTTAATCCTTCAATATTAACTCTTTTTTTTTTTTTTAACCAAATCCATATATAAAACTTCGCACATTCATGTGTATGCATATTATTTTTCTTATGTTAATTTTGTTATATTATGTTGATATTGTGATATTAGACAATTTCTCATACTGATATATCAAGTTTTTCACCAATTATAAACCCTTACTTCAAGTTCATGTCATGTTAGATTTAGTCAAGGTTCGGGTAGTTCGCTTGGTCAGACAAAGATATTTTATCTCGGGTCAACTCGGCTCGATGTGTATTGAATTCAATTTAAATAATAAAAAATATTTTTAAAATTTAAATTTAATTAAAAATTATATAAATATTGATTTAAAATATATTTTTTAATATTTTATTATTTTTTTAAATAGTGGAATGGGCATTTTTGGTGAGCCAGCCCAACCCAAAAACTAACCTGGGCTTAAGAATTTTTTTTGAAACCTGACCTTAGTTCGATCTAACTCGACCCATAAAAAACTCTAAGTGAAATTATCTTAAAGGCTAGATTTAGATTTTGGAATTTGAAGGAAGTGTTAGAAAAATAATTATAGGTAATTAATTAATTTCTAGTTTTTATTATAAAAAAGACAAGGTTAGGAAAATTTTTTTAAGCATTGTTTTTTTTTCCTAGCTAATATGAATTAATTACAATTAGTTTTGGATTTCATCATGTTATTTTTTTATGAGTAAATTACATCTAAGGTCACTAAATTACTAGTAAATTTGTATTTTGGTCACTTAACTTCAGAATGTTACAATATGGTCACCGAACTATTCAAAAGTTTTCATTTAAGTTACTGGACTATTAAAGCTTTTTTAGCGAGCTCTAAGCAACAATTTGAAATCAATATGGTGGATTAGTACCCATCGGCAAGTAGAAAAATATACCTTAGATCCAAGTTGATCTGATACTTAGTGTCAGGGATCAAAAAAGAAAGCTGTTTGGATTTTGATTCACAAATTTGTGACTTTCAAAGTTGTTTCATGATAAAAAAATTTGATATGTTGAATAGAAGAGGAATGACAGCTTTTGATTAGTGCAGACGATGCAAATAAAGAAGGCCATATAACAATGATTTTAACAACCTAGTGACTTAAATGGAAATTTTCAAATAGTTCAGTGACCATTTTTTAACTTTCTGAAGTTGAGTGACAAAAACAAAAACTTATTAATAGTTTAGTAACCATAAGTGTAGTTTTATTTTTTGGCCAAAAGAGAACTTCAATTATAAACAAAAAACAAGAGTACATCACTATCATGCATGCAACAAGTAGAAAACTTGAGCATAGAAACACAGAGTACAAAGATTCTAGGCAAGAGTGTTGAGATTCTTCTAAGTAATCTCATAAACTACCTAGAATATAAAGTTTTAAGTAGGGGGAGCTAGTAGACCATCTTTGCCTGGGATGTGTACTAAGGAAGATGGAGAATGGTTAAGCCAACCTGTCAAACTTATCTCCTTTTTGTATTGATTAGCTATCCAGTCAACAACTTTGTTAGCATCTCTCCTAATTAGTTGAATGTAACAGCTCGATTTTGGGTCTAGTCAGAATAGTGGTTTCGAGACCACAAATCTGACGCAGAGAAATTCATTTTTATTATATTTTTATGGTCTATAGTTTTATGGAACAATTTCACGAAAATTTCGTTCGAAAATTTTGACGTTTGGGCACTCAATTTAGTTAAAGGGACTAAATTGCAAAAAAGTGTAAAACTTGAATTCTCTATGCTAAAGGTGTCCAATTGCTATGAAATTTTAAATTGGAGGTCCTTAAATGGTAATTAGACAATTGGTTAAGCTGGTGGACAAAAATGGACATGGTTAGGTATGTTTCTAAAGTTTTTCCTTAAGGGCATTTTAGTAATTTGGTTTTTTAAATGAATTAAAAAGCAAAAATCAAGCCAAAATTTGTCCATCTTCTTCCTCATGTCTGAATTTTACAAGGGGGAAACCATGGCTAGGGTTTGGCCACTTTCAAGCTCGATTGTAAGTCCATTCTAGCCCCGTTTTTAATGATTTTTATGTTTTTGAAATCCTTGTAACATGATCTATCTATTTCTACTAGTAATTTAAGATATGATCTAGGTCTAGGGTTTTACCCATGTTGAATATGTGTGTATTTTGATGTTTTATGGTAGAAAATGCATGTTTTTTGTTTGTTAAATGACTTTTACTAAGGGTCTGTTTGTTTGGCAGTAAAATGTTTTCCGGAAAATGATTTCTGGAAAATGATTTACTTTTCTGGAAAATGATTTACCAGAAAATATTTTCTGGTGTTTGGATGAATCTGTGTAAAATATTTTCTGTTGTTTGGCAGATTTACTGAAAATGTTTTCCGGAAAAGTTGATTTTACATATATATTAATAAATTTATTACATATTAACAATTTTTTATATTTTAAAATGTTTTTACATATATTGCAATGATTTATTTATTATAAATAAATTAGATTAAATATATAATAATACTAAATTATTAAGTTACATTATTAACCGTCATATTGAAAACAACTAAAGTCAAATAAATTATTTGTAATTGTGTTAAAAAATAAAAAAAGGATTGAATAATTATAAATTAGTTTCCAAATCACAATTAAATACTAGAAATATTATCCAAATGCATAATTAGTAGTACACCACATAATGCTCCAATACAATCTTTAAAATAAGGATAAAATCTTGGATTGTTTCTGATTTCACTAGGAGTTGACTCATCAGGTAATCTAATAACTAGTTTATACAATTTCAAAATAGCTCTCAATACAACCCTAAAGTAACGGTGAACTGTCTCAGTTGATCTATAATATCTAGATCCAACCACTCGAAACCTTACATTATGACCAATTATATGTAAAAATATAACTACTTGCTCCCTAATATTGACAGATCTAGATGATTCTAACAAATTATTCCTACTAAGAATATCACACAAATTAAAAAAAGCGATCGGTCTCATCCTTATCATATCAATACAATGTTGGTCACCACTATATAAAATACTATTAATATAATTTTCTCTTTCATAATCTCGATTCACACGAGGATGAGAAGCAATTTCTTTCCTACTTTTTAATTTTTTAATCCAAAGAGCCCCAAAAGCTAAAACTGAAGCTACGACTCCGACAATTGCATTTTGATCTTGATTACGATCCATCTACACAAATATGCCACAAAAAAAAACAATTTTAATACAAAAAAGATGCAACATTTTCATAAGATCACATATATGAAAAGTTACCATGACTAAAGTGCATACATACATATCAAGCTAATTATATATACATGCAAATTCATGTCAATTACATCCATATAATCTTCAAACATATTGAATGTTTTTACATCCAACTTTTGCACTCCAAAAACAAAGCTTCTACTTCTATGTATGTTGATTGTGATTATTATTATTTTGGTTCTATTGTTGATTGTGATTTGAATTTTGACACACTACAAAAACACTACCAATATGGTACAGTTGTATTTGTAATTTTCCTTTTGGATTTTAGAAATTATTAATATTATAAAAAAATACAAATATATTATATTGATACAATATAAATACATGAATCGTTTGTGATTTTTTTAATTTTTTTTTGAGATTTTATAATCCTCTCTCTAAAACACCTTTTGACATCTATTTTGTTTTACTTACTGTCAATCCTACTGATGGAAAATACCAACCTCCAAATTCCTTTCTTCTTGAGCAAGCACCAAAAACAACAAAGCCCCCCACCGCCTAAGAAAAGCCTTCCATTACCTGATTAATATATCTATATATCTTTGTTAATTTTTTCAATAATATATATGCACTCAAGTCATAGATTTGCTGATCATATGTATATTTATATATATTTATATCATACCTATAATAATAATAATAATAAAAGTAATATATATTTATGTTTAAGCAATCCTCCCCACTCCATAGACTACAGAACCACAGATTTAGACACACAAGCTCAGTAAGATAACTAGTAGCTTATGTATTTAACTCTCAAATATTAGAATAACTTTTTTTTGTAAAGGAATAAAAGCTGACTCTCTTACCCTGGCCATCAATTGAGCAAGCGAATACAAATAACTAACCTAAAAGCATGGACCTTATTATCTAGACTACCAAACATGACCATTATTGACACAAGACAAGAGAAATCAAAATAAAGCATGCATACGCAGCAGCACAAAGTGACACAGAATATACAGAATTCAACTTTACCTCAAAAGATTTATCTTGAGCTTCAAGCCCCTCAGAGAATTGATTTGCAGCCTGCATTCAGAACAAAATGCACACTATTAGCACTTGAAAATAATGTACATTGTAGCAGAGGACACACAAAAGAACTAAAACACCTGAACACGCTTGTTATAAATTATACTTAAACGGTAATAACTTAAGCGGGACAGTTTTCCATCACAGGTTGTTGAAAACCAAATCCAGGAATGAAGGAGCTACTGTCAAATTAGAGCTATTTTATATAAAAAATAAAGAAATGCAACTCTCAAAATAATATAATCGGATGCATCAACTATTGTTGGACGGCGTGGCGTTAGGAAGCCAACTTAAGTTATACCAAATTCCATATTCATTTAAATTTTTAGTTTTTGTTTCTTAATTTTCTTTTATTTTTCTTTTGTAGAAAATATTGCATTTTTAAGATTATAAATAATGATGATATTGGTAATTGCATGAATAAAAATAAATCTTTTTTATATCTATTATTTCTTAATGCCATAAATAAATAAAGAAAAAAAAAAGGTCTTATTCATCATTTAATGCCTTACTATAGTCTTTATTAAATGCTTTCTTCAGAACAGACCATTTTAAATAAATAATTCACAAAAGTGCAGCAACAGAGACATAATTTCAAATAGCTTCCTAAGAAAGCTACTAGTCCATTATTTTATAATTTAAAACGTGTATGTATAACAAGCAACACAAACATTAATCAATCAAAGAGGAACATCAAACCTGACTACCATTCTATATTAACAGTTATCGGGGAGAACAGATCATTGAATTTTGACTCAGTTGCCTCAGAATTTCTATCAAGTTGGTACTACCACTCGCTGACAGTTGCAAACGGATGCAGGGGAGAGGGGGGTGGGGGAACTAATTTGGTCCCAACATGGAGTCTCCGAATCTTGATTAAGCAGCATATAAATAAAATGATAAAATCATGAAAGGGCACATATGATAGTAAACCATGCAACTTAAAAAATAAAAATAAATCCATTTTAAGTGCATTGTGCATTCTAAAGTCAAAGCAGGGTGTGTAACACATTCAGAGGTAACGTTTCTTTCGAGTAATTTAACAAGTAAATAACAGATATGTCTCATTATTTTCTCGGACTAACACTGAAGAAAATGAGAAGACCCTCTTCAGCCATTAGTTGAAGTTACAGGCAAGGGAAAGAACGCAGCTTGCTATACCCTAACTGTTAAAGGAATAAAGAAATAAATAAAAAGATAAATTCGTAAAGGAGCATCTGGTAATAGTATAACAGGAAAATAAACAGCGATCCCACTGAGACTTCTTGTACACGTTTCTAAGCCTATGGAACATTAACTGAATGAAGCAAAATGCATAATGCATAATGCTTATCATAGTGTGCCTTGATGACATGCCTGCAATTTCTATCAACAATTAGACAACAGAGAAAGCAAGAGGAGTTTGCCTAGAATCAACAGCCTGAATTCTAGACATGGTAATTATATATATATATAGTTATAGTTATAGTTATAGTTATATGCCCCACGTTTTCAAAAAGAAGCAAAAAAACAAAATTAATGAGCCGAAAGCAGTTAGATTAGTGTATGATAAAGGTATGAAATGTTTGAACAACAAAGAGACTAGCTCATAGATGCTGCATGTGATATTTTAGTTTAGTAGTATAAACATAAAACGAAAGATAATGCAATCCAATCCACCTATTATTATATTTGCAGATATAACATGCCATTGAGCCGAAAGCATTGCAAAAAGCAATTTTAAGCAGACCTATTCAACAGATTCAGAAAAGAAATAGAAATGACTGATGATGCTAGAATCACAAGCATACTGAATGCATGAATGGAGATTTCTGCACTTTGATTTTCCAACAACCCTAAATAGTTCAACACACCATCCCTTGTAAAATATGCCATATTTTCTTCTTCCCTTTTTGAAAAGTTTATAGTAATTGAATCTCAAGCGAAACTATGCAAAACACACAGCTGCAATTTGTGTATGACATACAATGCCTCCCAAACGAAAACAAACAGACAAATAAATAAAAGATAAAACCAAGAACCGTTGTTTCCATTAACAACCAATTGACAATCAAACTGTGCTTAATTTACCTTACGATCCAAGACAGGACCAATTCATTTCTTGGGAAGCTTTGTTCATTGCTCAACATGAAATCACATATATCTAACATTTCCATAAACGACCCAAAACAAATAATAACAAGACATCGAAGATGAAATCATTTAGTACTCTGATAGTGGTTCAATGCATTACTTTGGGAGATTTTTTATATGATAACAAATCCATTAATTATTTATTGCATTTAAATGACAAAAAAAACAACAACCTCATTTAGGGTAAAATTTCTTTCTTGCTAAGTTGCTAACAGCCCCACATATTTCCTTATATTTCTGTACTTTCTTACAGTATTTAATCAAAAGTTTCAGTTTACCGTCTCCCTTAAAGAATGAAAAAAATAGAAGATGAGATCTGAAGAAAGAAAAATTACCTGTAAACTGTTTATTTGAGGTTTGGTAAGTTTGGGTAAGCGTTGTAGTAGCTAAGTGGGTTGTGTTGTGCTTTGCTTGGCTTGGTTGATTACTGCTGGCGTGGGAGACTTTAAAGAATTCGGGTCCGTGCAAGTGCAAGTGGGTTTCTTGAACTGCGATGGAAGGAAGGAAAAAGATTGAAGGAAGGAGGAAAAAAACCAAAATCAGATTTGTTGGATGAGAAAGAAAGAAGGAAGGAGAAGGGAAGAAGAAGGGAAGAAGGGAGAAAGACTTACCTGGAGGATGAAGGGAAAGATCAGGAAAATATCTTCCGGAAAATAAATCGGTAAGACGTTTTCCAAAAAATAAGAAAGGATTTTACCCGTGTTTTGGAAAATATTTTCCATGGGAATTCATTTTCTATTCAAACAAACACTGGAAAAGGGGGAAAATGTTTTCCGGAAAACATTTTCCCCCTATCAAACAGACCCTAAGTGATTTTCGGTAAAAATGTCAAAAAGGACTTGTTTGTAAAAGTTGTAAAATGAGTTGTAAAAGTGTGAATAAATAAAACATGTGGGCTATTATGAGCATGATATAGGTTAGGCTAGGCTTGCGTGTAATGAAATTGAATGAAAATCATTTTACGAGCCTAGGGACTAAAATGTAAAATGTTAAAAGTTTAGGGGTAAAAATGTAATTTTTTCCATAATGTGATTTTGTGCTGATTTGAATAGTATAATAATTAGATAAGTTAAATGTGATATTATATATCAAGAAAAAAAAGAGGTTCAGACCTAGAACGAGGAAAAAATAAGTATTTGACGATTTGGTCATTTTTGCCATTTTTATGTCGAGGTAAGTTCGTATGTAAATAATGCATTGTTATATTTATGTTTTAAATGCCTTAAAGTTGTATGAATTGTGATTAACTCTATGGAAGTATTCGTCAAAGTTTCGACAAGCGAGGAATTTCGGTTGAACCTTAGGAATAGAATAGGATACAAGTGACATGTCACTAGGAACCCATGTGTATATGCGATTATGTGATCTAGGTGCTGGTCTTGTACGTCCTACCAGTGGTTGGGTAGTCTGGCATGTGTTGCGGATTCCTAACAGCTTGTGTGAGCAGCACTGTATAGCTACGTCTTGACTGACAGCTTGTGTGAGTAGGCCCGTGAATAACTCGAAAGCGAGCCTATGTGTATTATGAGATATGAGGTAGCTTTAGCTACATATATGGCACTTATGTACAAGATTTCTGAGTATTCGTTAATATTCCGAGTGTTCAACGGGAATTTCAAAGTTATGAAAGGATATGACTATGATGTGAGTTGGTATAGGTATGTACGTAAAACTCATAAGTAATGAGCTGGATATGTGATGAACCCTTAGTGAGAATGTGGTTGAGTAAGTTGTGCTTATGAAGCTTAAATGACATTTATATTGATATATGTTAAGTTATTCATATGATGAACTATTAGTAAGAATGTGATTGAGTAAGTTGTGCTTATGAAATTTAAATGACATTTATGTTAATATATGTTAAGTTACTTATATGTCAAATGTATGAATAATGTTTTGTATTATTTACATATGAACTTACTAAGCTATATAGCTTACCCCTTTCCTTTTTCATGTTTTATAATGTCATTGAGCTAGCTCGGATTGGAGATCGCCGGAGATCCTATCGCATTATCAAGCTATCACTTTGGGTATTGATGAATTCAAGTATTTTGAGTTTATGGTATGTATAGGGACTTAGTCATTTTGTTATATGTGTCATTATGATTATAGCCAATGTGTTGGCTTGTATTGGTCAAAGGCTTCTTTTGATATTTGGCCATGTAGATTGGTTTATTTGGGCTAACATGATTGTAAGCCTAAGTATATATATGTGTGTGTGCTAATGTCTTTGGTGATATGGTCATGGTATGCTTGGTGAATGATAGAAATGTGATTTATGACATGAATGTGAGATGTTTGGAAATGTGGTCTATTGATGAGAAGATAAAGTGGTGTACAATTAGGTATCTTGAAAGTAGTCAATTGTGGCTTAATAATTGTTGTGAGTATGATAGATGTTGATATTGTGTTGGTCATAATTATGGATGTTTATATTGCCTAAGTATGCTTGAATTTGTGCCATGTGATGTTGTGTTGATGTGTGCAAGTGAGGGTGGCAAAATGGCTTGGTAAATAGCCTTGTTTTTGTCCATACGGGTAGACACACAGGCGTGTGCCAAGACACACGGTCTTCCCCACGGGCATGTGTTTTTGCCGTGTGTCCCCTGCACCTTAATTTTTGAGAAACAAAATGTCCAGAATTGAGCACACAGGCAGAGACATGAGCGTGTGTCTCGGGCGTATGTCTCAGCCGTGTGTGCTACATGGCCTAGCACACGGGCGTGTGGCACGGTCGTGTGGCACAAGTCAAAGAGCACCCTAATTTGAACACGGTCTGAAGCACGGGCGTGTCCCAGGGTCACTATAAGGGACTTTATGATCGATTATGAATAATTTTAATTTGGACGCAAATTTTATGACTCGAAATTGTGTGATTGCTTGTGTTATAAGTCCGGTAATGCCTCGAGCCATGTTCCGGCGTTGAATACGGGTAAGGGGTGTTACATTGAATCTTTACATCTAGAAATGAACTAATCAATTTATCTAATTGAAGTATAATATGTTTCAGTCTCTAATTAGCTTCCCCTACCTCCCTATAATTCACATATATGTCCATGCAATCAGTTAATTCTCTCGAAGCCATTTGAATTTTCCTTATATTTTTCCAAATATCAATTTGGCTTCCCTGCAATACCTTTTTGCACCTTATCTTCCGTATATACCATAAGGTATAAACCATTCAAATCATAAGGTCCTTCCTATCAATATTTAGCTTTCCTATATCCTCAATCATCTGAACCAACCATCTGTGAAAAGAACTAATCAACTCTCTCCGCATTTGCATTCTACGACACACCCTAAACCAAATGACCATTGTCCAATCACAACCAAAGAAAAATATGTTCGACATTTTCATCATATTGCTAGAAAATGTTGTTAGAGTATGCCCAAATACCAATCATGAGATGATTATAATTACATACTCGTGTTACCCTGTCATTAATATAAGGCATTACCATTATTATTTAATTTTCTTTTTTTTTTGTGTGTATAAATAAACTGATTACTAATAAAGTCTTGAGAATAATATGATTATTCTTAAAAAGTCCTTAGTCAAATATTATTGTGGGTTTGGAAAACAACAATGCATTGAGACTAATGTGTAGTTGACTGATGAAAAAGTGTTTTCATTGACATAGGGATGTCAAAATCAATACATGAGTATGTGTTAGAGAACAACATATTGGACTGACTCATTGTGAGTATGTTTCTTGGATTATTATGTAATAGTCAAAACATTACTCATAGTGATAACTATGTATATGATCCTAAGACTTGAGATCATTATTGCCCCAACATCGTGAGTTGTATATTTTGATACAGTCAAATGTCACGGTAACAAGTTGTACTATAAAGACTGATGTTGGATATACCATAATCCATGTAATGGGATATGATTGATCAAGACAGGATTTATCCCTCCTACATAATGAAAGTAATATCTTGGACCACTTGATTGAGTGTGACTAGAAATGCATGGTCATGCTCAAATAAGTTGATATAAGATACTACACTTATTTGTTTATTGTAGTCTACTTAGAATATAAAAAAAATATGATATTGGACTATACAAGTGTGACTATACTATGACTTGTGTCCACTCTAGATATAAAGAATAAAATGATATAATACATAAAAGTTTATCATAGAAAGGTTATGTCGAATCACGACTTCTTGTAACTTGGGTAGCAATGTTGTATTGCTATATGTCACTCATTGATTGTAACATTTGAAATATTCTAGTATTACTACTAACGTTACAAGAACCTACAAGGTCACACCCTATGGTTAAGATGAATAGACTTCACACAAATACATTGGGCGTATGCCGTCCTTCATACATCTTTGGCGAACTGTATCGCCCGACGGATAGTTTGTTTGGCGAACTGTATCGCCTGGCGGATAGTATCGCCAAGCGGATAGTATTACCTAGCAGACAGTATTGCCTAGGGAATACAATTCACAACTACTCTCTAGAGTAAATATTTATGGAAGTTGATATTCTTTTGGAAAGAATAAAAAATTTTAATACCGTCCATGATTTTCTCTATAAGTAAAAATAGAATTTTTCTGTTTTATTATAGCTGATTAATAAACAAAAAAAAAGATCTCAAAAATCTATGTGGGGGAAGTAAGAAAATTCAAGAGGTCTAGCAACCAATTTTGAATTCTCTCTGAAAAAGTTCAAAGAGTTTTTCTGTTCGTGTTTATCTAGGTTGTAACACCCCAAACCCGGTCCAATCGTTATGGCCGAATTCAGAAAGCTGCATTGGCCACTGAAATGGCCCAAAAAACTTTCTTGATTTCAAATGTACTTTTTTATTTTATTTTATTTTAAACCATTTGCACAGTTCACTTAAAACTTGTAAAATTGAATGTTCAACTTTATTTTCAATCTCATTTCAAAAACCATTTGCCCATGAAAATAGCCGAAATAAACTTTCGAAATTTTGAAAAAAAAACTATTGGCTTATCAATTCCAAACAAATGAAATTAAGCGTTTATTTTCATTTCATAAAAATCGTGCAAATTTCAGGAATTGAAATAAATAAAATCTCAATTCTAAACATTCAATCATTTATTCAAAACTATTTTAGATTTTCAATCATACTTCTAAATCATTTGTCTTTTTATTAAAAATTGGAGGACTTGGTTATTCGTCATTATTTTGTAAACAAAAACATATTAACTTCATAAATCAAATGTCTTTAGATGACTTATTTGTAAACATTAATAATTTTGAAAACTAAGTCTAATTTTATTAAAAACTCAATTTTCAGAAATGCAGCGGAGAAATGTGTTATTGACATATTCTATTTTAAAAATCGAGTTTCAAGCGAAATCTAATCAAATACTAATTTATGCAATTTTTAAAACTTAATATCATGCAAGCACTTTATGCAAATCAGAATGAAAAATCCCCAAAACAAAGTCTCATGCCACAGTCCATACTCAAAATTATTACAAACCTAAAGTATTAACATCTCAAAATAAAATTTAATTACTTTAATTTAAAAGGACTTCCGAGAAACTCCTCCAAATGCTAACATCGAATCCTAACCTCGAGGTTATTGTAAAATCAGAAAACTAGAGGGAGGTGAGCTATAAAGCTCAGTGTAAGATTAACATAAACACAATCACATACATATAAATATATACATTATACAATCATAATAATCATATCAATTTCATATAACTCAATATTTCACACTTATACTATGCAAGATCATGTCAATGCGCATTTCGTAAAATGATGCAGATTTTATGAAAAATAGTCCTACCTATCTTCCCTACACACCAAAATCGAGTTCCCTAGAACTTGTCCATCCAACACACCAAATTGTGAACAGTGACACCAAAATCATAGATAAACTGCCAATAATCAATATCATGGACAAGCCACGAAAATCGTAGATATACTGCCACATAATCAAAATAGTGAATAGTGTCACATTAATGCAGATAAACTGCCACATACTTCCACCTTTCACATATCCCACCCCATGCATGTGATATGGCCAAAATAACTTTTTCACCTAAAAATCAATTCACTTTGGCATGTGAGATATGCTCATTATATCACTTTTTACTTAAAATCACATAGGCATGCTCAACATGCAAATCACAAATGTAGACATGGCACCAAAATTTCACATTTTATAGATCATGCGAAAATCAAATATTCCATAAGATCACATAACATGAGAATGAGATTTTCATAATTTTCATATCATTAATAATAAAAAATCACACATCAAGTATCCTCACATAACTTACTGGGCATAGTCCATAATGATGGGTTTTATCTCTCTTAATGGATACATAAAGTATCCTCATCAAACATAATTTAAATAATAATTTTAACAATATAAAACATAGGTATATTTTTTTAATGTTAAAACCCACACCTAATCTAAGCAAATCCAATGCAAAAAACTCCTTATAACGTCCACTTCCAGATTTAATTAGATCTATCTCGGATCTAAACACAAAACGAATAATCCATCATTAAATCGTCACTTAAGTTATCATTTTAAATAAAAATGGATTAATCTTGATTTCCAATACCTCACGCTAATATGACTAGAATCAGAGATGTGATTCACTTCCCAAAAGTCAAATGTGTTCCAAGTTGTTAGCAATTGACCCTTCACATAAGATCAATATACGAGATGTTAATATCGAAGAAAAATGATGCCTAACACTAAGACTACATTCAGATATTAATAAAAAGATGAGGAATAATTGATGATTTAATACCCAATATCATCCCATACTTACATTATTCATTAACCGAATCTTGTTAAATCAATCGATTAAGAGGAGAGAAAGGATAAATTGAAGAAATAATTGATAGCAAAGGATTTTTTAGGATAAAAGCAATAAAATTCCAGCAAAGATTTATCAAAACTAAAAAGATAAAGATAAAGGTGGAAGTGGTGAGTTTTTTAGAAGAGAATAAAAAAAATAGGAAAAATGGTGGTCACAATGGTGGTCCTGTGATGGTCCAGCGGTGGTGAGGTGGTGGTGCGGAGGTGGTGTGGTTAACTAATGGTAGTGGAAGGTGGAATAGAAGTGGAGAAAAACAGGTGAAAAGAAAAGAGGAGCAATGAAGGAATCGATCAAGAAAGGAGGAGGAGACACCAAAATTTGAGAAAAAAATGAATGGTGGCTCATTTAGATGGGATGGACGGTTCAATAAATAGGAGAAAATGGAAGCTTTGGGGACGATGGCATGAAAAATGGATCAAGGGGGAACATGTGGAGTGAAAATGGGGTTTATGGGGGAAAGTTGACTAGCTAAAGGAGGAAAGAATCTTTATTTGCATGGTAACTAAGAGTGGACAGTTATGGAAGCTTTGACCAAAGTTTTATGAGCCAAAAATTAAATAAAAATATTAGAATATGGGGAATCGAACATAAGACCTTTAGGAAATTAACTAATCACTTAACCATTTAACTATTCACTAACTTGTTACAATTTCTACAACATTTATTTTAAAAACATGGTGTAACATTAGCTAAGGTTTAAGGCAAAATTGCACAACATAGAAAATAATGTAAGGAAGGGGATTCAAACACGGGTCATCAATGATAGCTCCACCACTACTCAACCACTATACTTGATACTTATTTATTATCAAATGAGTAAAAGATCATCTAAAAAAAATTGGACTTGACCATTCTCGGTTCATTAACCCGATTTCTACTAATCCAGATTTTGGGATATGACAACTTTCCCCTCCTTAAAAGGAATTTCTTCCTCGAAATTCCTATTGTCAAGCCAATTCACTTATCCATAAAATTCATAACTCTTCTTTCCAAATCGAACACCATGCTTTCGCTGTGCAACTCTGATTGTAATGTAGTTCCTATACTTCACCTTAAATCTCCAATGGATTTCCTATTTACTTACACAGATTGTGTCAAGGGACTATCTATAGAAATATCACTAACGATTTCCTCATTCCCAAATTCTCAATTTCATGGATATTCTATTAACAACAAAATTTTAGGTAAAACCAATCCTCAATTAGTGTAAGACACAATTAGAATGGATGGTAAAAGTACCTTCATTGATGTTAGATGCATCTTAATACTCTCGACACCTAGCAACATAAAGCAATCTATGATTCTGTTTCTGAGTTGAAGCTTGCATTTAACTAAAAGAATGACGTGAACGATCTTTAACACGATGCTCAATGGACCCACTTCTCAGGCATGTTCTTGACTTTTCCAACACTCACTTGAATGGCGCTTATTACAATAATTACAAATAAAAATTTCTCGTTGATCCAATAGAACCTTCAGTATTAGCTTTTACAATATTCTATTGTGGTTTGTCCTCTCTGGCCCCCTTCAAAAGTTGTGAATTTGGGCCCGATTTCTACTAACCCAAATTTTGGGATGTGATATGAGTGGACCACATAGAGGCCTAAACGATTCTATTGTGGCTTGGAATCGACACCTCGAAGGAAATCAAATCTCTAAAGGTATATCTTCAACTTCTTTTCAACTCGATTCATTCCTCGTACATAGATCTTTAGTTGGTGATCGCCGAAATAATTTTTTTCGCTGCACAACGGGGCGGACAATCCAACAATAGTATTAGAGCCACTTGTACGATACAGATTCAGGATTAAATTTATTAGTTGATGTGATTGTATGAAATGCATGTTGTTTAATCTAATTTACTTGTTTTGTTTTATGTTTATTTGATACATGTAATATGTTTATTAAATCGTGTATGTAATCTGTTTAACCTATGTGATTATATGTTTACCCCAAGCACTG
This sequence comes from Gossypium australe, assembly GCA_005393395.2. Classification (NCBI taxonomy): domain Eukaryota; kingdom Viridiplantae; phylum Streptophyta; class Magnoliopsida; order Malvales; family Malvaceae; genus Gossypium; species Gossypium australe. Next base: position 81,746,253 of record CM016614.1, read on the forward strand.
ATTAAATGTTAATCATTGATTTTGATGTCTTCTGGATATTATATATAAAATATTTGTCAAGTGTTAACAAATCAGTCTTGGGGCAATGGGGTTTTCGTTATTCGAAGTTAATACTTAACTTGCTAATAACATTAAAAAATTAGGAACAAAAGTTATTCTAGTAAGAAGACTCATAGATCGAAAGTTTGAAAAATATTCTATTTTGATAAAAATTTTCAATTGGTGATGTTTTTCGCATAGAGATCTGAGTGTAGTTTCTTAATTTTCACTAGGGTGTGCCGCCACAAGAGGCTTTTCCCCTTTAACCCTCAGGAGGCTTCGCCCCATGACTCTTTTGACTAGGCGACTTTAATTGTAGGAACGATTTTGTAATTCTCATTAACAACTGACTAAATAAATATATATCATATATTGTTTGTTGTGGTTGATATGCAAGGTGTTTGAAATGCATGGTTATAACCCGATAGCCCATTTTATTTATAATTTAAAAAGGTTGTAATTTTATAAATATGACATGCGTGTTGTGCCTTGCTATTTTTCTCTTGTATTTCTTTACTACTCATCCTACTTCCTTGTATGTAAAACAAGTTTCTATAATTATAATTTGTATGAACTGCTACGAACTGAGGAGATGAAGGTTAAGCTACTTTTAGTGAGAAAGAAGCTTGTGAAGCGACTTACACCCATCACTCATCACCCGGTTCTCTGAGTCCGGTTGTAAAGCTTGTGAAGGTTGGCCTAAATTAGGCTCTGATACCAACTTGTAACACTCATCACCCGACCCAATCTCTAAGTATGGGCTTTGAGTTTTACTTCATAGAAAACTTAACGAAATTCTCAAAACAATTGACAAAACTCTTTACTAAAGACATTACTCATTAAATTGATTAAAACTCCATATTTAAATAACAAAGGAAAGTATTTGCACATAACATAGTGTATATGTCTTGTTAAAATTTTAATAAACTTATAAGTTACAAAGAGACGAACTCTAAGGTGTAGTCTTTCTAAACATCCACTCTTTCTACATGCCTACTGTAAGACTAGTAGCCCTCTTATGCTACTTATCTAGTACATTCCGGGCATCATCTCCTCAAGTACTTACTTTGACACGCCAATACCTGAAACAAAGACATAACGCGAGTAAGTACAAAGGAACTTAGTGAGTTATGAACACAACTTACCTTTTTAACATTTCATGAAGTTTTTCATCTTGAATAATTTGACTTTCTTGTATCTATCTTTGGCGAACACCTCTCTAATTGTAGTTGTATACTTTTATGCTTATACGCCCATCATCATTTATATCATATCCTTATTCATTCAACTATTTTGTTGGCTCTAGGTCTCAACATTCGAACACCACACTTTTCTGTTCCCTTCAAACAACTTTCAACAGTTATTCTCGAATAGTTAATCTCAAGCACTATTCTTGATGGATACCGCTTACTTATCATACTTTTGGCGGATACCTTTACTAATCAAACTTTTGATGGATACCCTTGCTAATATTGATAAATCAAATCATAATTTAAACTGAACTCTGATTCAGCCCAAGTCATAACCATATTGATGAGAGTTTCACCAGATTGTTAAGAAAAATTATACACATCTTTGTAACAAACACAAGATATCAAATATCAAACAATATATATTCTAACATAATTTAGATAATACACGATTCTAAATAGAGGTTTCCGATAGCTCAAAATTCTACCATAGCAGTTGTAACTCGAATTGACGAAATCTTGTACCGAATACGCCCATATACTAGATTGGCAGATAACCACAACAGATGCTCTCATTGAACATGCTGAATCATACTTTGTTTAAGAATTATTCGTATTTATCACAAACTTCACATACTAAAACTTCAGACAGATCATATTCTTGATACAGACTTACCATAGTATGCCATTAGGACCGAACAGAATATGCCACAAAGGCGACATACAGATTACGCCACAAATGCATCATAAAGATTACACCACAAGGGCTAGAAAAATGCTACAAAGGCCATATCAGATTCCAGAAAGGCTAACATAATGCCACAAAGGCCATATCAGATGCCACAATGGCTATATCCAAAAACGCCATAAATGCCAAATTAGAATACGCCTATAAAGGCTAATAGAATGCCACCCAAGCACCCCATAATTGTCGTGTTTGCGATACGGATTTGCCTAAACTCACACCGTGTGAGGTTTGCCCATCATCATCCTCGGACACGTAGAGAACCCCTATTGATAATTATGACTCTTTCGCCCTTTCTAGAATATGCCATGGCCATTGACTTTCTTCAAAACTTGCATAATAGAATTCGTGTTTACTGTCCCGACGGACTTCATCGTATATGTAACATCCTAAAAAAAAATTTGGGTATCAATATGTTGCATGTTTTTGGTGCTTAGCTTGTGAATGATTAAATTTGTGCGCTTATTATAGTCATAAGAAGGCTCGGGATTTATTCGGAAGTAGAATAAATTTTAGTAATGAGAATTTTATTGAAGTGGAACAAGTGATCCTGATGCTTAAGGTAATTTAAGTGTAAAAAGCTAGCATAAGATGAGCTAGTAGCAAGGTGGTGTTGGCGCATGAGTGATTGCTTGAGGGGAGAGGTTCGAATCCCATGGATAGCATTTTGGTGACTATTATTTTTGCACCTATATGGCATGTGTCGGTCAAGCCTTACTTATGGTAAGGTTAGACTAATTCTTTTATTGAAAGTAGACTAAAGGAAAAAGGCAAGTGTTAACTTAAGGTAAGGAATCAAAAGGTTTTGGTATGTAAGGGGGACATAAGGCTTGAAATAAGGGAAGGTGTTTTGGAAACTTTTGAATGGCCTTTTTGACCATGAATGTGGACGGCATAGGGGGCTAGGGGGGATGGCCAGTTTTTGGTGTTAGTTTGGTAGGATTAGGTGCTTGATGAGCACATTTTCCATTTGGTCATTTGGTGCTTTTATCAAATTTTTCTCTCTAATTTTCCCTCTCCGTAGCCGAATGTGCCATAAACTTTGAGTAAGCAATTGTTTCTTTTTGCCATTTTTTTGACCATTTCGGTCTTAGGTTGTTCATTCTCTCCAAACCTTTTTCTTCTCTTTGTGACCGAAACCACGTAGCCATCAAGGACCATTTCTTTTCTTCTCTTTTTCTTTTTCATTGCTGAATGCATTTTGGTCTCAAAGTTTCTTTTGATTCATCTTCCATCCTTGAAAACCGAAATACAAACCTCTCATCTCCATTTTCTTTTCTCTTCTCCTTATTCTCTTTTCCTCTCCATTTTATTTACCATTCAAACACATCCTTCCTTCATTTTCCTTCCACGGACGAATGCTTGTAACCATCCCCATAGCCAAAATTTATTTTCTTATCTATTATATCATAGCTGAATCTCTTATTCTTCTTTGACCTTGTTCTCAATCATTTCTTTCATTAAGCTTTGGACAATCGTAAGATACTGGAGGGCTGAACCACCATCTTCTCAAGTCATCTTGAAAGTTATTTAAGTTCGGATCATATTTAGCAAGGTAAGAAGGAACTCTTCAAGGATTTTTGATCACTCTCGTTTTTATCAATGACTATCATTGGGATTTGTTATAACCGAAAGTTTTTACATATAGGAATCCTTAGGAAATCACTCAGGATTTTAAGGTAAGCCGAGTTCGCCCTTTAAGCCATTAGTATTAAAATTTCCGATATTGTAGGACTAATAATCCTTTGTCAATGGAGGCAAGCAAGACAGGGATGAAAAGAGTTGTTAATAGCGTTTGGAAGAGTGGTGGTTCCGCTATTCCCCCTAAATTCAAACGAAGGGCTGTTTCAGCAATCCGAGATTTTTTCCACCGGGTTGTGGACCCTCATCCGGCGAAAATCAATTATTTGAAGTCATTCGTACTCCTGAGCCATTGTTTGTTCGTGGTTCTTCATCGGGTTATGAACCATCAATCGGGGAGAAATCACAAATAGTTGTTGTTCGAGATTCTGAGGGTAAAGATTTAGATCGTTTATCATTAGTATAGTTTTATATTAAATATTAGTGTTCTAATCAAGCGTGATAAATATTTAGGTATCGACGAGCGGGAAAGTTTAGTTCTCACCGTAATCAGGTGTGTAACTTCACACTTATCTTATGGGTTATATTATACCGTAAGCGTTAGAATAAAAAAATCGTAAAGTCGGTAAAATTTGAAAATACGGTATATTAGCACTTTTTGGTGTGAATGCATGAAACCGGTATTAAGGTTGTGGAAAAAAAATTCGGATTTGCCCTTAATGGGCTATGTCATTAAAAAGTGATATTTTGGGCCATATGATTATTTTGTTAAATTGGCCAAGTGAGAAAATTGTGGAAAGGCCTCATGTGTTAAATGGGCCAAAGTTTGCTAGATCGTTAAATGGGCCAAATTGCTATTTTGACTAATGGGACAAATTGATAACTTGTAATATGGGCTTTTTGTTGAAATTTACCTTATGAATATATTGTTATGCATTATATATATATAAATGACTGCATGGGTTAGGATAATTGACGAAGAGAAGAAAGGCCTGTTGCCAAAATCTAGTTCGGTGGTTCTGCCACAAATATTATAAATGGCCTGTTGCCAAAATCTAGTTCAGTGGCTCTGCCACAAATATTATAATTGGCTTAATGCCTGCTATTGGTGTGTTGGAGAGGTGGGTTGACTTGATCCCCACATGTGCGATGGTTGGTACGGGTGGTGTGTAGCGGATGGAAATTAGGCTTGGTTGGGAATTGCATACCACATGCATATTTATTTGATTTATATTTTGTACATTTGTAAATGGGCTCAAGCCCAAATGAAATGCTTAAATGATTCTGGCCCAGTGAACAAGGTAAGTGGGTTACACATTGAGTTCTAAGTAACTCACCCTGTTTTTCTTACCCATCTCAGGTAATGACAATTGATGGAGGCTTGGGCCGGGGATGACTTCGTGTGGAGGCCATACTACGAATGATGAGTTATAAAAACTTTGAATTTTTATTCAGTATTTTTAGTTATGTACTATTTCAATTGTGATGTAATAAGGCCTCTGGTATTATTTTTATGGAATTTTATGCATGGATGGATTTTAATATGTTTTAGTTACTTAAATGGGGTTTGTTTAATTTTTATAAATGTTTTTTTAAACTTGCGTATAAAAAAGAGGTTTTTCTTAAATATCACTTACTCGTAGAATTTTGTGAAAACTCTTTTATAAATTTATTTCAACCAATTATTTAAGTTTTTAACCGGTTATTTTTCTGAAAGTCAAATTGTAAACTCTTATGTTTTAAAATCATGGTTTTCAAATAAATCTCGATTTTTGATAAACTCCATCTTCAAAATCGTTTTGAAAAAAATCGTTTTCATTAAAAACATTAATGACTGAACGTAAGTTCGAATTGTGTGGCATGCCAAGTCTGGTCTTAACGCATAGGCCGGGTTTGGGGTGTTACATTTTATGGTATCAGAGCCAGTTTCAAAACTCGGCTGTGGTTTGGGTTCAACAACAATTTTTGTATTAAAAACTGTTTAATTTCTAGACTTTATGTTTTAAAAGTAGTATGGCACCACGAGCATCCGGCACCAAGTCAAGTAAGTATTTGTATATTAAATATTCATTATTGTGATATGATCATAGGAACACTCTAGAACTTCTAATTTTAGGTGTTGAAAACGGTAGAGATTGAGACTATAGGATGTGATTGCAAAAACAACTTTACCTCTTATATCTCATAAAATATCATTAATAAACACTGAAATAGTATTTTGATTCATAAAACTTGTAATCAGATTAAATCAAATTAGTCATTATAAGCACTAGAGGACGTGGTCATGGACACGGTAGACGTGGCCGTGGTAGAGGACGAGGTGCTGCGTCTGAAGTGCCGAGTCATATGCCGAAAATAGATGCACCTGCGTCACCCGGGAGTGAGATTGGATCACCTGACCATTCGAGAGAGGACAATGCTTTGACTCAAGCAATGTTGCGAGTCTTAGAGAGGGTTGCTGGGACTAGAACTGGTCCAGCAATTCGTAGATCAATATCGGAATGACTCAAGTCAAGTGGTGCCGAGGTTTTTAGAGGTTTTTAGAGGCTGTAGAACGAATTATGGATGATCTAGAGTGCACCGTCGAGCAGAATCTGAGAGGAGCTGTGTCCTTGCTAAGGGACGAGGCGTATCAATGGTGGCTTACTGTTCGAGAAGGCACCGAGGCTGCATTGGTTACTTGGGATTTCTTTAAAGCTGCTTTTCAAGGGAAGTACGTCGGGACAAGTTATGTAGATGCCCGGAGGAAGGAATTCCTGAATTTGGTTCAAGGAAGTAAGACGGTGGCAGCTTACGAGGCAGAATTTCTTCGCTTGAGCCGTTATGCTTGCACAATAGTGCCGACTGATCATGAGCACTGTGTACGCTTTGAAGATAGGCTGAATGATGAGTTGCGGGTACTGATAGCCCCACAACAAGTACGGACTTTTACTTCGCTTGTAGAGAAAACCAAGATAGCTAAAGAGGCTAAGAACTCGGAACGCCAGAACCGGGAAAAAGTCAGAGGCAAGAGGGATATTAAGTACTCGGGTTCTTCTAAAAGGTTCCAGAAGAGGCCACAGAATGACGAGCCAGCTCAAGCTAGAGCACCTGTGACTACCAATCAGAGTCGAGACTGTGTCGACTGTGGGAGATGACACCCCGGGGAATGCTAGAGGAAAACTGGTGCCTGTTATAAATGCGGTTCCAAGGATCATCAGTATAAGAATTGCCCTCGACGGACTAATACGACTCAGGAAGCCCGTAACCCTGATGCTCAACCAGCTAGGGGTACTCAGCAGCCACCAAGAGGTCGTGGACCAGGTCATGGTGGTAATGGTGTTGGACGTGGTCAAGGTGCACCGGGTCGAGGTAATGGTTTTAGAGGTAACGCGGAGGCAAGACAGCTGGGATTAGTCTATGCGGTCAGGCGTCGGGAAGATGGCGATGCACCTGATGTGATAACTGGTACGTTATTCATCTTTGATGTACCTGTTACTGCTTTGATATATATCGGGTCTACCCACTCATATGTTGCTAGTGCCATATCTGGAAACCTGAATATTAGATCTGAGATTACCGATAGAGAGATGACGGTACTTAGTCCTTTAGGACAGTCTGTAATTGTGAATAAACTGTTTAGAGACGTGCCCTTGGAATTTCAAAGAGAAATATTCTTAGCGGATTTGATGGAATTGCCTTTCGGCGAGTTTAATCTTATTTTGGTTATGGATTGGTTGGTGAAGCACCGGGCACAATTGGATTGTACCGAAAAGCGGATGTCAATAAGGACTGTGGATGATGAGGAAGTAGTAATGATAGGCGAATGAAGGAACTTTTTAGCAAATGTGGTATATGTTTTGAAGGCAGAAAAGTTGGTGCGGAAAGGGTATGGAGCATTCCTAGCCTTCATTAGTGCTTTGGATGCCAAAGATTTATCGGTGGAAGGTGTGAGAACGGTGAAAGAATTTTTAGATGTCTTTCCCGAAGAACTTCTGGGTCTACCTCCAGATCGAGAAGTAGAGTTTGGCATTGAGCTTTTGCCCAGAACGGGTCCGGTGTCCATTGCTCCTTATAGAATGGCGCCGAAGGAGTTAGCGGAGCTTAAAGCTCAAATTCAAGAATTGTTAGATCGGGGATTTATTCGACCGAGTGTGTCTCCATGGGGAGCACCGGTTTTGTTCGTCAAGAAGAAGGATGGGTCGATGCGAATGTGCATTGATTATAGGCAGTTGAATAAATTGACGATCAAGAATAGGTATCCATTGCCGAGAATTGACGACCTGTTTGATCAATTGAGAGGAGCTTCAGTTTTCTCCAAGATTGATTTAAGATCGGGTTATCATCAACTCAAGGTGAAAGAGGCAGATAGTCATAAGATGGCATTCCGAACTCGTTATGGACATTATGAGTTTTTGGTGATGCCGTTTGGTTTGACTAATGCACCAGCTGCATTTATGGACATGATGAATCGAGTCTTTTAACCCTATCTAGACCGGTTCGTAATGGTGTTCATAGATGATATCTTGGTTTATTCGAGGAATGAAGAAGAGTATGACTCACATTTGCGCATTGTGTTGCAAATTTTGCGAGATAAGAAACTTTATGCCAAATTCAGTAAATGCGAATTTTGGTTGAAGGAAGTGACTTTCTTTGGTCATGTGGTGTCAGCCGAAGGAATAAGAGTTGATCCTCGAAAGGTAGAGGCAGTGTTGGACTGGAAACCGCCGAAGTCAGTGGCTGAGATTCGAAGTTTCTTGGGTTTGGCTGGTTATTATAGACGCTTTGTTGAGGGGTTTTCGTTGATTGCTGCACCCCTAACTAAGCTGTTGCGAAAGGGAGTACCGTATGTGTGGACCGATAAATAACAAGAAAGTTTTGAGAAACTGAAGAAGATTTTACGGAAGCGCCAGTACTAATTCAACTTGAGGCCGAAAAAGAGTTTATCGTTTACTGTGATGCGTCACACACGGGTTTAGGATGTGTGTTGATGCAAAGTGGAAAAGTGGTGGCTTATGCTTCTCGTCAGTTGAGGCCGCACGAAGTCAACTCTCCTACTCATGACTTGGAGTTGGTTGTGGTGGTGTTTGCCTTAAAGATTTCGAGGCACTATCTCTATGGTGAGAAGTCTATCATTTATACGGATCATAAGAGTCTTAAGTACCTCTTTACCCAAAAGGAGTTGAACTTGAGACAGCGGAGATGGGTGGAGTTGTTAAAGGATTATGACTTCTCAATTGAGTACCATCCTAGAAAGGCTAACGTTGTGGCAGACGCGTTGAGTCGTAAGGTTGTATCGGAGTTGAGAGCAATGTTTGCTCATCTCAGTTTGTATGAGGATGGCAGTCTGCTAGCGGAACTTCAGGTGAAGCCTCTGTGGTTGGAGCAAATCAAGGAAAAGCAGTTATCAGATGAAAAGTTGGGTCCTTTAATGCAACAAGTTGAAAGTGGTATAATAGGGGACTTTGGATTGAACAAGGATGGCGTGCTGTGTTTTCGTGGAAGAGTTTGTATGCCCATGGATTCGGATTTGAGACAAATGATTCTACGAGAGGCGCATAGTAGCCCTTATGCTATGCACCCCGAAGGAAATAAGATGTATCGGGATCTCCGTGAGCAGTATTGGTGGCCAAGGTTAAAGCGGGAGGTTACTGATTTTGTGGGAAAATGTTTGACTTGTCAACAAGTGAAGGCGGAACATCAATTACCATCGGGTTTATTACAACCGGTAAAGATTCCTCTATGGAAATGGGAGCGGATAATGATGGATTTTGTTAGTGGGTTACCCTTAACACCTACTAAGAAAAATTCTGTTTGGGTGGTAGTTGATCGATTGACGAAGACTACTCATTTTCTACCAGTTCGTACGGATTACTCGCTGCAGAAGTTGGCTAAGCTATATGTATCTGAGATCGTGAGGTTGCATGGGGTACCAGTGTCTATCATATCGGACAGGGATCCCAGGTTTACATCACGATTTTGGAAAGCTTTACATGAGGCTTTGGGAACAAAGTTAAAACTTCAGTACGACTTTTCATCCTCAGTCAGATGGTCAGTCAGAAAGAGTAATTCAGATTTTGGAAGACATGTTACGAGGTTGTGTGATCAACTTCAGAGGTAGTTTGGAGGATTTTCTACCGTTGGCAGAGTTCGCGTATAATAACAGTTACCAATCCAGTATCCAAATGGCGCCCTATGAAGCGTTATACGGTCGTAGGTGTCGTACCCCTACTTGTTGGACTGAATTGGGGGAATGACAGTTGTTGGGTCCTGAATTGATATCTGAGACGGAAGAAAAGGTAAAGGTGATTCGAGCGCGGTTAAAGGAAGCTTCGGATAGACAAAAGTCGTATGCGGATCTGAAGCGTAAGAATATTGAGTTTGCGGTGGGAGATCAGGTCTTTCTGAAAGTCTCACCTTGGAAGAAGATTTTCAGATTTGGAAGGAAGGGCAAGTTCAGCCCTAGGTTCATTGGACCGTACTGTGTGTTGAAGCGTGTAGGACCAGTGGCCTATCAGCTTGAATTACCTCCGGAGTTGAGTCAGATTCATAGTGTTTTCCATGTTTCTATGCTGAGGCATTATAGATCAGATCCGTCTCACATAGTACCGGTAGAAGAAGTGGAATTAAGGCCAGACTTGTCTTTCGAGGAAGAACCAGTGAAAATCTTAGACCATGATGTTAAGGTGTTAAGAAAGAAGACTGTGCCGTTGGTTAAGGTTCTTTGGCATAACCATGGAGCAGAGGAAGCTACGTGGGAGCCTGAGGACGCAATTCGGCAATAATATCCTCACCTCTTTTAACCAGGTAAATTTCGAGGATGAAATTTTCTTTAAGGAGGGTAGAGTTGTAACATCCTAAAAAAAATTTGGGTATCAATATGTTGCATGTTTTTTGTGCTTAGCTTGTGAATGATTAAATTTGTGTGCTTATTATAGTCATAAGAAGGCTCGGGATTTATTCGAAAGTAGAATAAATTTTAGTAATGAGAATTTTATTGAAGTGGAACAAGTGATCCTGATGCTTAAGGTAATTTAAGTGTAAAAAGCTAGCATAAGATGAGCTAGTAGCAAGGTGGTGTTGGCGCATGAGTGATTGCTTGAGGGGAGAGGTTCGAATCCCATGGATAGCATTTTGGTGACTATTATTTTTGCACCTATATGGCATGTGTCGGTCAAGCCTTACTTATGGTAAGGTTGGACTATTTCTTTTATGAAAAGTAGACTAAGGGAAAAAGGCAAGTGTTAACTTAAGGTAAGGAATCAAAAGGTTTTGGTATGTAAGGGGGACAAAAGGCTTGAAATAAGGGAAGGTGTTTTGGATACTTTTGAATGGCCTTTTTGACCATGAATGTGGATGGCATAGGGGGCTAGGGGGGATGGCCAGTTTTTGGTGTTAGTTTGGTAGGATTAGGTGCTTGATGAGCACATTTTCCATTTGGTCATTTGGTGCTTTTATCAAATTTTTCTCTCTAATCTTCCCTCTCCCTAGCCGAATGTGCCGTAAACTTTGAGTAAGCAATTGTTTCTTTTTGCCATTTCTTTTGACCATTTCGGTTTTAGGTTGTTCATTCTCTCCAAACTTTTTTCTTCTCTTTGTGACCGAAACCACGTAGCCATCAAGGACCATTTCTTTTCTTCTCTTTTTCCTCTTCATTGCCGAATGCATTTTGGTCTCAAAGTTTCTTTTTGATTCATCTTCCATCCTTGAGAACTGAAATACAAACCTCTCATCTCCATTTTCTTTTCTCTTCTCCTTATTCTCTTTTCCTCTCCATTTTATTTACCATTCAAACACATCCTTCCTTCATTTTCCTTCCATGGCCGAATGCTTGTAACCATCCCTATAGCCGAAATTTATTTTCCTATCCATTATATCATAGTCGAATCTCTTATTCTTCTTTGACCTTGTTCTCAATCATTTCTTTCATTAAGCTTTGGACAATCGTAAGATACTGGAGGGCCGAACCACCATCTTGTCAAGTCATCTTGAAAGTTATTTAAGTTCAGATCATATTTAGCAAGGTAAGAAGGAACTCTTCAAGGATTTTTGATCACTCTCGTTTTTATCAATGACTATCATTGGGATTTGTTATAACCGAAAATTTTTACGTATAGGAATCCTTTGGAAATCACTCGGGATTTTAAGGTAAGCTGAGTTCGCCCTTTAAGCCATTAGTATTAAAATTTCTGATATATTGTAGGACTAATAATCCTTTCTCAATGGAGGCAAGCAAGATAGGGACGAAAAGAGTTGTTAATAGAGTTTGGAAGAGGGGTGGTTCCGCTATTCCCCCTAAATTCAAACGAAGGGCTGTTTCAGCAATCCGAGATTTTTTCCACCGGGTTGTGGACCCTCATCCGGCGAAAATCAATTATTTGAAGTCATTCGTACTCCTGAGCCATTGTTTGTTCGTGGTTCTTCATCGGGTTATGAACCATCAATCAGGGAGAAATCACAAATAGTTGTTGTTCGAGATTCCGAGGGTAAAGATTTAGATCGTTTATCATTAGTATAGTTTTATATTAAATATTAGTGTTCTAATCAAGCGTGATAAATATTTAGGTATCGACGAGCGGGAAAGTTTAGTTCTCACCGTAATCAGGTGTGTAACTTCACACTTATCTTATGGGTTATATTATACCGTAAGCGTTAGAATAAAAAAATTGTATAGTCGGTAAAATTTGAAAATACGGTATATTAGCACTTTTTGGTGTGAATGCATGAAACCGGTATTAAGGTTGTGGAAAACAATTTCGGATTTGCCCTTAATGAGCTATATCATTAAAAAGTGATATTTTGGGCCATATGATTATTTTGTTAAATTGGCCAAGTGAGAAAATTGTGAAAAGGCCTCATGTGTTAAATGGGTCAAAGTTTTCTAGATCGTTAAATGGGCCAAATTGCTATTTTGACTAATGGGCCAAATGATAACTTGTAATATGGGCTTTTTGTTGAAATTTACCTTATGAATATATTGTTATGCATTATATATATATACATGACTGCATGGGTTGGGATAATTGACGAAAAGAAGAAAGGCCTGTTGCCAAAATCTAGTTCGGTGGTTCTGCCACAAATATTATAAATGGCCTGTTGCCAAAATCTAGTTCGGTGGGTCTGCCACAAATATTATAATTGGCTTAATGCCTGCTATTGGTGTGTTGGCGGGGTGGGTTGACTTGATCCCCACAGGTGTGATGGTTGGTACGGGTGGTGTGTAGTGGATGGAAATTAGGCTTGGTTGGGAATTGCATATCACATGCATATTTATTTTATTTATATTTTGTACATTTGTAAATGGGCTTAAGCCCAAATGAAATGCTTAAATGATTCTGGCCCAGTGAACAAGGTAAGTGGGTTACACATTGAGTTCTAAGTAACTCACCCTGTTTTTCTTACCCATCTCAGGTAATGACAATTGATGGAGGCTTGGGCCGGGGATGACTTCGTGTGGAGGCCATACTACGAATGATGAGTTATAAAAACTTTGAATTTCTATTCAGTATTTTTATTTAAGTACTATTTCAATTGCGATGTAATAAGGCCTCTGGTATTATTTTTATGGATTTTTATGCGTGGATGGATTTTAATATGTTTTAGTTACTTAAATGCGGTTTGTTTAATTTTTATAAATGTTTTCTTAAACTTGCGTATAAAAAGGGGGTTTTTCTTAAATATCACTTACTCGTAGAATTTTGTGAAAACTCTTTTATAAATTTATTTCAACCAATTATTTAAGTTTTTAACCGATCATTTCTCTGAAAGTCAAATTGTAAACTCTTATGTTTTAAAATCATGGTTTTCAAATAAATCTCGATTTTTGATAAACTCCATCTTCAAAATCGTTTTGAAAAAAATTGTTTTCATTAAAAGCATTGATGACTAAATGTAAGTTCGAATTGTGTGGCATGCCAAGTCTGGTATTAACGCATAGGTCGGGTTTGGGGTGTTACAGTATACCACCGTAATGACCAACTCACAACTCAACCTTACCATACTCAGATTCACCACCATTTCCCAAATAATTTCCAATCTTATATTACACATTCAGGTAGACTAAGTCATATTCTTAACCAAAGCATACTTCATCACATGCTTCACACACATCAACACAGTCGTATCCCACAGTAAACATTCCAAGAACATACACTTAGTTACTCAATAGAATCACATACACCCATACACACAGTTAATTATACTCTAAACTCATAAAGACCTATTTCAAGCATGCATACTTATTTTCAGAAATTGTTCATACACTCATTCATTTTTTTTTAGAACATTATTCACTAGAGATTATTTTAGAAGAACTTATAAGAGTCGATAGTAGAGACTCATCTGAGACTCACCTATTGCAGCTACCAGCTTTACACTTCAAACATCCAATTCAAACCAGCAACAACACTACTTAAAGAACATGATTTCACCATTAAACCCATTTATAGATAGATTGATAACATTTCAATTACTAAAAAGCCCCATGTAGTGTGACACCCCAAACTCGACCAGGACGGATCATCTCATTTGAAGCGTTACATTAGCCATCGAAGTGACTTTCCAGCTAACGACCACCCGACGTACTGCCCAACCTTATAGCACCTCATTTATGACTAATTAACTATCATTTATTAATGTGAAAGCAATTTGTGAACCATTTAAAACTTTTTCTAAGTATTTAAACTTAAGGGTATTTTGGTCATTTTACCACCTAAGGTTAAACTATTCTGATTTTATTTTTAAATAGTTACTGACCTTCTTTTAGTCAAATTATGCAAGCCCTAAAAATTTAGCTTAATTCGAGTTCATTTACTCTGTCTAATTCATGTTTTATTATAAGGACTAAATCGTAACTTTTACAAACTTTTAGTACATTTTCCAAATTAAAAAATAAGAGTGTTTCTACCAAATATTAACATTTACAAGACTAATCCTAAAATATTACCAAGTTTCTCTATCATTAAAGGCTTCAATTAATCTAATCAAGTTTTAGGACTAAATTATAAATTAAGCAAATTAGAATACTAGATTACAAAAACTAAAAATCAAAGCCCCCAAAACCCACACGCTCGTGTGCAAACCACTGTACCTATTTTGTCAAAAATTCATTTTAATTACCCGATTTTACATATTTTACTTACGCATTAAACTTGAAATAGCTACAATTAATTACCATAAACATCCAATTTCATTTATTTACAACAAATATGCAACAATTAATCAAAATTTAACACCCAATTACACGCTAAGCAAACACCAATTAATTCACACAAGCTATATAACTTAGTCGCAAGCAATCCACTCCATGGTAAGCTTCAATTAAACATTGTTAGTATAAAATACATGTTTCATACACCATGTTATCAACCACCATACGAACACTCATCAACATACCATAAATCAAACATCAATTAGACATAAAATCATGTATTAAAGCAATTATAAAATCACCAAAATTAAAGTCCAAAATTTAATGTCCAATGTCCATTACAAGTAAAATAACATTAGTCCCAAAAGCATCACAATGCCCCTATACAGTCTCTAAAGTAAATTTCTTAAGCCACTACCGAGCCTTATTCTTGGATCGCCCTTGCACTCGCTTCTCGACTCCTTACGCTTGAAAATTCTCTGTATGAAATGTGAAGGTGTGGGCTTAAAAAGCTCAGTGAATGATAGTAAAAACATCAAGTAATTTGCACCCAATCATGCATAATTCAAAGAAATTAAGCATTAAATTTTCAGTCACAATATGTTAATATTTCACCATAACATCACATGCTTTTTCAAGAATTAAGAATCAATTTTTCCATGGCATGTAAAATCATCTTTTAACACATAAACATTCAATTATATTGGCACAATCAATCAATTATATTGGCATAATACATCCATGTCAAGAAGTAAATGTGTGATCATATATTGGATAAACGGATCTCCAAACTCCCACAAATCAAATACAATCCTTCGAATTGAGCGGGCCAAAGCCACACGCTCCCTTATAGCACCTCAAATAACCCAATGAGTGGAGACTCAAGTTCAACACTCCTTTATCTACTCCAAACAAATTAGTTCACCAAGAGCCATATGCTCACAATATCACAAATAATGGTGAATACTTACAAATTCTGGGGCTTGTCAACTATATCCAATGGATCCACTATGCAATGTTGCCAATATAATCATACATACAAGGCATAAAATAACTTAATTTAGGATGTTAAAATGCAAGTAAAAGCATGTTGCTAAGCAATTTTAACATCAATAAAATTAAGCATAGAAAATATCATTTTCCCAATATTCATATACCAATTAGAACACCTTTATCAAATGCTCAATAAATCAGCAATTCATTCTCCAAATATCAATTTATTCCATACAATTTAATCATGCTAAAAGCATAATACACAACTTACCATACCAATTGCCATTCTGCTCTTTTATAAAATAAAACCTATTTTTTGCAAATCCAACCATCCAATATGCAATTAAATCATTAATAACACAAATTAAACCTTTAATTTAACACATAATCAGGCCAATTTACCAAATTTCCCTTAATATCACTCACCTCCACACCTATTCTTTAAGCAAAAAAGTGTTCAAACAAGCAAGTTTGAGCTTCAGTTCTGATTTGCATGTTTCTCCTCTTGATGTGGAGCTTTAATAGAGACAAAGTATGCATTACAAACTAACAATAGCAACAAGAAACGCGAAATTTGATAAAGTATACGAATCTAAATCATTGCTCTAAACTACCATACTGATGTTGCACAACTAAGCCGAAATACGAAATTCCTCAACTAAACTCCGTTTTCAACACCTCAAACCACTTCTAATATTCATTTCTAGTCCAATAACATGAATTCTAAGTATTAATTTCATCATTTAATCTGTTTCATAATTTTTCAGAAAAATCATCCATGTTCTTGATGAAATTCAATTTCTCAAAATTGATCCATAAAACGTGTTTGATCTTTTGGTTTAAGATTAAAAACCTCTTATTAGACCTATTTTTAGCTTACACATCCATTAATATTTGGATTGCAACTCAAAATAAAAGATCCACCATTGTTGATCCTCAAGTTCAAGAAGGAAGAAATTAAAGTTGAAAATCCATTATAATCACTTTAATTAACAAATAATGATTGAAATCAACTGAAAAAAAAAAAGTTTAGAGATGAGGATTACCTTCAATTAAACTCAAATCATTAATTTGAAAGTTTGAATCAAAATGATTGAAGAAATTCGAATGACTTTTGTAACAGCCCGATTTTGGGTCTAGTCAAAACAGTGGTTTCGGGACCACAAATCTGACGAAGAAAAATTCATTTTTATTATATTTTTGTGGTCTACAATTTATTGAATGATTTCATGAAAATTTCGTTCGAAAATTTTGACGTTTGGGAACTCAATTTAGCTAAAAGGACTAAATTGCAAAAAGTGCAAAACTTAAATTCTATATGTTAGAGGTGTTCAATTGCTATGAGATTTTAAATTGGAGGTCCTTAAATGGTAATTTGACCATTGGTTAAGTTGGTGGACAAAAATGGACATGGTTTGGTATGTTTCTAAAGTTTTTTATTAAGGGCATTTTAGTAATTTGGTTATTAAATGAATTAAAAAGCCAAATTAAAAGCCAATTTTTGTCCATCTTCCTCCCATGGTCGAATGTACCAAGAAGAAACCATGGATAGGGCTTTTAAAGCTTCCAAGCTCGATTGTAAGTCTGTTCTTGCCACGTTTTTAATGCTCTTTACATTTTTGAAGTCATTGTAACTCGATCTATCTATTTCTACCACCAATTTGAAGAGATGTCAAAGTATAAAATTTTACCCATGTTGAACATTTATGTATTTTGATGTTTGATGGTAGAAAATGCATGTTTGTCGATTGTTAAACGACTTTTGCTAAGTGATTTTCGGTAAAAATGCCTAAAAGGACTTGTTTGTAAAAGTTGTAAAATGAGTAGTAAAAGCGTGAATAAATGAAAAATTTGGGTTTTTATGAGTATGAAAATGGTTCAGCTAGGCTTGGGTTTTGAAGAAATTGAATGAAAATCATTTTACGAGCCTAGGGACTAAATTGTAAAATGTCAAAAGTCTAGGGCCAAAAATGTAATTTTTCCATAATGTAATTTTGGGCTGATTTGAATAGTATAATGATTAAATAAGTTAAATGTGATATTGTAGATCAAGAAAAAACGAGGTTCAGACCTAGAACGGGGGAAAAATAAGTATTTGACGATTTAGTCCTTTTTTGCCATTTCTATGCCGAGGTAAGTTCGTATGTAAATAATGCAATGTTATATTTGTATTTTAATATTTTTATATTGCATGAAATGTATGATTGATTCTCTGAGCATATTCGACAAAGTTCCGACAAGAAAGAAATCCCGGTTGAACATTAGGAATAGACAGGATACAAATGTCATGACATTAGGGTTACTGTGATTACGTGTAAAACCATATCTGGGATATGGCATCGATATGAGACTTTGTGTAAGACCATAGTTGAGTTATTGGCATCGATACGAGATTACATGTAAGACCATAACTGGGATATAGCATTGATACGGTACTGTATGTACGAGATTCTCGAGTATCCTTTAGTATTCCAAATGGTTCAACGGGAAATTCAACGAGTATGTCAAAGGAGAGAAAGAGTATATAAGTATTACGAATTGGTACAGGTATGTACGTAAAGTTTATAAGCATTGACTTCATGAAATTGTGAGTTCATGATTTCCACAGTGATGTTTTTGTGAAAACCTTGTGATTATTGGTCAATACTTGTGATGTATGAAATACATGGTAAATTCAGTTGACAGTTATGTGTTTGGCTTTCGGGCCAAATTGAGTTATGATATAGCATGTTTTATTCACACAAATTGTGATTTATCGGATATGAGAAAAAGGAAAGATTAGCATATTTGCCTATTAAAATGGTTATGGAAGTAAGGGAAGATAAAAGTTTAGGCAATTGAAAGATATTAAGACATATGCTCGGAAACATGAGTACACATAATTAATGTGCATGGTTACTATGAAGTTTGAAACGATTTGTATTTGTTGTAATATGTTACAAAGGAGAGATTATGGTTGTTAGGCTGATGTCAAGATATGTTAAATTATGCTTATAAGTTGATAGAGTAAACCTTATGACTGAATGAAAATTATAACTGTGAGCTTTATAGCAATTTGTATTATCTTGTGTTTAAATTGTTGAACTTGTTCAAAGATTTGTAAGATTTGCTTATTATTTTCGTACGGACTTACCCCTTCATTTCCAATGTCTTATAGGGTTATTGAGCTAGCTCGAGTTGGAGATCGCTAGAGATCCTATCACACTATCAAGCTATCATTTTGGGTATAAATGAATTCAAGCATTTTAAGTCTATGGCATGTATAGGGACTAGGCCAATTCGTTATGTGTGTCATTATTAATTTGGCCATGTGATAGATTGTAATTGTTAATGATTCATCTTATATATAGCCATGAATGATGGCTTATGTTAATCATAAGTTTATTCATATGTTAATTCCCTCTTGTGAATGTGAAATTAGTATGTTTTCAACGGGCTAAGTATGATGTTTTAAGCATGATAAATAATGGCATGAGGATGACATGATATTGTCTTGGTTGTGGTTGTTTGGTTGCTCTTATATGCTTGAATTTGTGCCATGTGATGTTGTGTTGATGTATGCAAGTGAGGGTGGCAAAATGGCTTGGTAAATAGCCTTTTTTTTTGTCCACACGGATAGACACACGAGCGTGTGTCTAGGCCGTGTGTGACACACAGGCGTGTGTCTAGGCCATGTGTGACACACGGTGTGCCCCACGGGCATGTGTTTCGGCCGTGTGTCCCCTGCACCTTAATTGTTTCAAAATAGAATGTCCAGAACTGAGCACACAGGCAGAAACATGACCGTGTGTGCTACACGGCCTAGCACACTGGCGTGTGGCACGACCGTGTTGTAACACCCCTTACCCGTGTTCAACACCGGAACTGGATACGAGGCATTACCTAACTTAACGGGCTTAAACATACATCATCGGGCTATAAAATTTCGTTCCAACTTAAAAATTTTTCATTTATAATCATAGCATCCCTATCAAGGGTATACGAGACCCTAATCATACATTTGGAGTGATTCGGGACCAAACCGGAAACTTTCACGCACTTAGAAAAATTTTGCTTAAACAGGGCCACAATCCCCGTGTGAAATGGAACACGCCCGTATGGGCAGACCATGTGCTCTCACACGCCCATGTTCCTAGCCCATGTGAAATTTATTTTATGCCCGTGTCCCTCATGCGGCCTCGATACGCCCGTGTTGTAACACCCCTAACCCGTATCCGTCGCCAGATTAGGGTTACGAGGCATTACAGACTAAACACATCTCAGCACAATCAAATATCTCTTCTCAAGCATGAGTTATATTGATACATTTATAAAATTTCTAAACTCGATTATTCACAAATCATTTATATTAAATTCGAATATATGAATCATAAAGCCAATCCAAATTAATCATACATTATTAATCATGTATCTCAAATAAAGCCAAAATGCCCAACTCTTTTTCTTTTATTTTTGCTATTTTCATTCGGCCAAGAACATGCACTATTTGAATGTTTTGTCTTCTTATTTGTTTTATTATCCCTCCTAGTTTTATTATAATATTAAAATAACTTCATAATATAAATAAAAAATCATGAAATTTGCCTTTGCCGTCCACTTAACTTGTAATTGGCATAATTGCCATTTAAAACCCCAACATTAAAAAGACATGGCAAATTAACATTTTCAATATAGCATGCTTAGTAATTACTTGATGCAATTTAATCCTTTTTAATACTTAAGCGCTCAAACCTCAAAATGTAAACACGAAACTTTAACACACATAAATTGACACAGAATAAACACAAAATAAAAATTCAAATATATATATTTTCAACTCGAATTCGTGGTCCCGAAACCACCGTTCCGATTAGGGTCAAAATCGGGCTATTACAACTCTCCCCCTTAGGGATTTTCGTCCCTGAAAATCTTACCGGTGAATAGGTTTGGGTAACGTTCTTTCATAGAAGCCTCAAGTTCCCAAGTTGCCTCATCAACTTTGTGTTTATGTCATAACACTTTCACCAATGAGATTTTCTTATTTCTCAACTCTTTAACTTCGCGAGCTAGAATACGGATAGGTTCTTCTTCATAAGTTAAATCAAACTGAATCTCAATCTCTGACGAACTAATCACATGAGAAGGATCGAATCTATACCGTCGGAGCATTGAAACATGAAAAACATTGTGGATCTTTTCTAGTTCAGGTGGCAATAGCAATCTATACGCAACCGGCCCAATCCGCTCTAAAACCTCATATGGCCCAATAAATCTCGGTCTCAATTTGCCTTTGCGACCAAATCTGAGTATTTTCTTCCACGGCGATCACCGATCTAAAACTCTATATCTTTACGTTTTAAGTCCGCATATGATTTCTGACGATTTGACGCTGCTTTCAAACTTTCACAGATCACTTTTATTTTCTGTTTGGTTTCTTTAACCAAATCAACCCCGTATATCTTGTTTTCACTGAGCTCAATCCACTACAAAGGTGTACAACATTTACGACCATGCAAAGCCTCATAAGGTGCCATTTTGATACTCGATTGAAAGCTATTATTGTACGCAAATGCAATCAAAGGCAAGTATCGTTCCCACGTACCCTCGAACTCAAGAACACAACATCTCAACATATCCTCAAGTATTTGAATAATTCTCTCGGATTGACCATCAGTCTGGGGGTGAAAAGCTGTGCTAAAATGCAATTTAGTACCTAGTGCATCTTGCAGTTTCTTCCAAAACCGCGATGTAAACCTCGGATCCCTATCCAAAATAATAGAAATAGGTACTCCGTGTAATCGTACAATATGAGAAATGTACAATTCAACTAGCTTATCGAGTGAAAAATCTGTACGGTCCAGAATGAAGTGAGCCAATTTTGTCAATCTGTCTACGATAACCATATTGCATCTTTCTTACTCGGTGTCAACAGTAAACCAGATACAAAATCCATCGTGACTCGATCCCATTTCCATTCGGGTATCATAATCGGCTGAAGTAATCCAGATGGCACCTGATGCTCGTTGACATATTAAGCATTTCGAAACAAAGTCAGAAATGTCTCTTTTCATACCGTACCACCAATAGTACTGTTTCAAATCATTATACATCTTCGTACTACCTGGGTGAATAGAAAATCTACTATCATGAGCTTCATTACAAATCATTCGAATCAACTCAGGATTCTTCAGCACACAAATTCGGTTTCTGAACTGCAAACATCCATCAGCATCAACGTGAAATCTCGATTCAGCATTCAAATCACAGTGAATTCTCTTTGCTATCAAGTCATTATCAACTTTTTGAGCCTCCTATATCTGCTGAACAAATAACGGTCTCACCTTTAAGTATGTTACTACCGCACCATCACCAGACATAGCCATACACGCATTCATAGCCCGTAAAGCAAATAGCGATTTTCGGCTTAAGGCATCAGCGACCATATTAGCCTTTCCCGGATGATAATCAATCACAAGTTCGTAGTCCTTTAGCAACTCTAACCATCGTCACTGTCTCAAGTTTAAATCCTTCTGGGTCATCAGGTATTTGAGGCTTTTGTGATCGGAGTAGATATGACATTTCTCGCCGAACAAATAGTGGCGCCAAATCTTCAAAGCAAACACTATAGTGGCCAATTCAAGATCATGTGCCGGGTAGTTCTTTTCATGCGGCTTTAACTGTCTCGAGGCGTAGGCTACAACCTTACCCTCCTGCATCAAAACATAGCCCAAATCGTTCAAGGATGCATCACTGAAGATAACGAACTCTTTACCCGACTCTGGCTGAACAAGCACTGGAGCTTCAGTCAACAAGGTTTTCAACTTATCAAAACTTTTCTGGCACCTTTCTGTCCACTCGAATCTAACATCTTTCTGAAGTAGCTTTGTCATCGGAGTTGCAATCATCGAGAAACCTTTCACGAAACGTCTATAATAACTAGAAAGTCCTAGAAAACTCTGAACCTCTGAAATATTTCGCGGAGGTTTCCAATCGAGTATAGCTGAAATTTTGCTCAGATCAACTTGAATACCTGATGCTGAAATAGCATGCCCTAGGAAGCTAAAGGAAGCTAACTTTGTGTAACCAGAACTCACATTTACTGAATTTTGTGTACAATTGCTTATTACGTAAAATCTGTAACACAAGTCTCAAGTGTTCGGCATGCTCGGTTTCATCGTGTGAATAGATCAGAATGTCATCTATAAACACAACCACGAACCAATCCAGATACTGTCTGAATACCCGATTCATCAAATCCATGAAAACAGCAGGGGCATTAGTGAGTCTGAACGGCATCACCAAAAACTCATAATGTTTGTATCTCGTTCAGAAAGCAGTCTTAGGTACATCAGAGTCTCTTACTTGCAACTGATAATAGCCCGATCTTAAATCTATCTTTGAAAATACTGAGGCTCCCTTTAGCTAGTCGAATAAATCATCAATGCGTGGAAATGGATATTTATTCTTTATGGTCACTTTATTTAGTTTTCGATAGTCGATGCACATTCTCTTAGTTCCGTCTTTCTTTTTCACAAAAAGAACTGGCGCACCCCAGGGTGAGAAACTCGGTCTCGCAAAACTTCTATCTATCAACTCTTGCAGCTGTACTTTCAATTATTTTAATTCTGTAGGTGCCATTCGGTACGGAGCAATCGAAATCGGAGTCGTCCCTGGCACTAAATCAATACCAAACTCTACCTCCCGAATAGGTGGCAAACTAGGCAGTTCTTCGGGAAACACATCCAGATACTCGCACACAACAGGCACAAATTCGGTCTTCGTTTCGGTCGCCTTACTATCAAGCACGTAAGCTAGGTAAGCTTTACAACCATTTCTCGCATACTTCTCAGGCAACATTGAGGAAATCACTGCTGGTAACCCATTCAGGTCGTTAGATTCAATCCGAATAATCTCGTCATTCTGGCACCGCAGATCAATAATATTTCGTCTACAATTCACTACAGCATTGTGCACGGTTAACCAATCCATACCAAGGATGACATCAAACTCATCGAATGGTAGTAACATCAAATCAGCCGAAAAACATGAATCTCGAATCATTAGAGGGCAATTCTTGCATACCTTATCAACTAACACACACCGACCCAAGGGGTTCGAAACCCGAATCACAAACTTAGTAGACTCAATAGGTAAAGTCTTATTGGATACTAATGTTTTACACACATAGGAATAAGTTGAACCGGGATCAATCAAAGCAATTACACTAGTATCATAGAGAGTAAATATACCAGTGATAACATTTGGAGATGAAATCTCCTCTCGGGCGCGGATGCCATAAGCTCTGGCAGGCGCAGAGCCTCAAATTGAACGGCTGTATCCGAAGTCCCTCTCTGAGTATCACTTCTACCTCTCGTATTTCGGGGTGGTCTACCTCTAGCTGCAGCACCACTCGATCTCACACTCTGAGTAGTATCCTTCTCAACTAACTTTGGGCAGTCCCAAATGAAATGATCCTGCGAACCACACTTGTAGCAAACTCGGTTGTTGAACTTGCCCCAACATTCACCAATATGTCGCCTACCACACTGTTGACACTCGGGTTTATTCGGTCGAGTATTGCGAACACTAGCAATCGAGGTGGCTCGTGAACTCACTGGTGGTCGCTCTCGTATAGAAAACCCGACATTAGTATTAGATCGGCTACTATCATTTCTGAACTTCTTTAATGCCGATTGAGAAGTTTTACCTGCTGATTTCTTACAAAAATATCTAGCTTCGAACTCAGCTTTTCGTTTATCTTTTCCTAGCTCTTCGGCTTTGCAAGCTCGCTCAACGAGTACCACAAATTCTTTTACTTCAAATATACCAACGAGCAATCTTATGTCTTCATTGAACCCTTCTTCGAATCTTTTACACATAGTAGCCTCAGTTGAAACACACTTGCGGGCATATCGGCTGAGTCTCACAAACTCGCGTTCATAATCAGATACAGTCATACGACCCTGTTTGAGCTTGAGAAATTCTTTACGTTTTTTATCGATGAATCGCTGGCTAATATACTTCTTGCGAAACTCTGCTTGAAAGAAGTCTCAAGTGACCCGTTCATTTGGAACAACCGAAACTAGAGTGTTCCACCAATAGTAGGCAGAATCCCGTAATAAAAATATAGCACATTTCAGACACTCATCAGGCGTACAAGATAGTTCATCGAAAACACGATTTGTATTATCGAGCCAAAATTCAGCTCGCTCAGCATCATCATCCGCTGTGGTTCTAAACTCTTGAGCTCCGTATTTTCTGATTTTATCGAAAGGACGCTTATCTAATCTCTCAGGATTAATGATTGGAGGTACCACAGGCATCGGAGGTGGGTTAATCGGGGTCGGAGGTTGTTGAACAGTTGGATTTGTCCGGATATATTGAGTAAACCATTCGTTCATCATGGCATAGAAGGTTTGTTTAGCCTCATCACCATGGTTAATCGTATTCGGCTGAGAATCAACTGGCTCTGTCCCTTGCACGGGAGCAGGCGCTATACTCTCGACATCGTCCGCTATAGCTCGATCGGGATCAAGATCCATTTACTATATGAAAAACACATTTATATTATCAGGAGTCATCACACTATCACAGTAAAAATTATGGCATGTATAGCTAACCTCACACGCGCTACATTAGTCTGAGAACCTACTAAACCGTAGCTCTGATACCAATCAAATGTAACACCCCTAACCCGTATCCGTCGCCAGATTAGGGTTACGAGGCATTACAGACTAAACACATCTCAGCACAATCAAATATCTCTTCTCAAGCACGAGTTATACTGATACATTTATAAAATTTCTAAACTCGATTATTCACAAATCATTTATATTAAATTCAAATATATGAATCATAAAGCCAATCCAAATTAATCATACATTATCAATCATGTATCTCAAATAAAGCATACTTCAAAATTCAACCATGTGATCTTAAATTTTATGGCATTCGAATACTTTCAAAGTCACAAGCAAAATTCATTTCATATACCAAGAAATTTTACCACAGCATTTATTCGTATACAACCATTATATTGGTTATTACCAAACACACCATTTATAAGTTTTCACATAAACACATAATTAAACCATGACTAGCCTTATTATGTGGCTTACCCATCACCTAAATAGAAGTCAATTTACAATTTCAATAATCAAACCAAACCACATTAATTTGAGCCAATTTCAGACACCCATATTGAAACATATCATATCATCATAAATCTAACATTCAACCCACCATCCACTTCACTCTTTCATACTCAAACATTACAAGCACAGAACACAATCAAGATAATATAGACATTTTCGCGTGGCATTTATAAACATCTCATTCATAATGAACCCAAAAGGTATCATAGCTTATACATCAACCACATATATACGTATTAACTTATTTATCTCCCTAATCAATATCACATTCGGGTATATCAATGACATATATGTATACATTACATTCGACTATATTAAACACATATATATATCACATTCGACTATATCAATAATATATATATATATATACTTCCATTAAATTCATGTACATCATTATGAAAAAATCCAATTCAACTTAATTGCTTAAAAACTTACCTCGAATATCGACGGACTGTGTTTCTCGACTATTCGACTAATTTCGCTTTTCCCCGATCCAATCCCGATCCTTTTTGTTCTTGATCTAATTAATTTCAAATTAAGCTAAATTAAAGAAGGTTTCACTCAATTTAATCCCAACCACATATTTAGGTAAATTTCCAAATTGCCCTTCATATAAAATTTTTTTTACAAAATAGTCCAAAATGCATAAAAACATAAAATGCACTCAATCTCCTTTCAATATACAAGGACAGAATATTTATTAGACTTAAACAAGTCCTTACATTTTATTTATTTTAAAATCTAGTCCCTCCATTTATCAGTTTTATTAATTAAGCCCTAATAATCTAATTTCGTGAAAATTGATAATACAAAACTTAAAAATCTATCACATATTTTCTATTTTCTAACATCAACACCAAATTTTCATAAACTTCATCAATGGTCGAACACAATTTCTTTGTAAATTTTAAAAAAATTAAAACATGGGCAAGATAAACAACTCAACAACCATCTCAAATATGTAAAATTTATTCAAAACTAAACTCAAACATACCTTTAATTGAGCTTCAAGTATGCCAAAATGCCCAACTCTTTTTCTTTTATTTTTGCTATTTTTATTCGGCGAAGAACATGCACTATTTGAATGTTTTGTTTTCTTATTTGTTTTATTATCCCACCTAGTTTTATTATAATATTAAAATAACTTTATAATATAAATAAAACATCATGAAATTTGCTTTTGTCGTCCACTTAATTTGTAATTGGCATAATTTCCATTTAAAACCCAAATATTAATGATAAACCGTAAAAGCAACATATTTTAATCCCACATTTAGTATACTTTTGGATGATTTAAGCCTCGATTTATGTAAAAAGGTGCTTTTAATCTTTTCTTTTCATGTCTTATACCCAGGAAAGCACCGAAGGATGAAAAGAATGAGAAATGGGCTTAAAACGGGCCAAATGGGCCAATTCACGAAATCGACACGGCCTGGACTTCAAGCCACACGGCCGTGCCTCATGGATTAGCTAGAACATGGCCTGACCACGACTCATACGGCTGTGCCTCCATAAACAAACCCGAACACGGCCTGGCCACGATTCACACGGACGTGTGCCATGGCTGTGTCTCTGTCGCTGGAAAGAGCAATTTCATTCGGGAAAGGATACTTGGAGGCAAAGAAACACATCCTGAAGCCTATTCAAACAACCTAATAGGAATTCTACTTAAATTAGGATACTTAGGGGCCAAGTAAAGCATCTCAAAGTCTATATAAACACCCAAGGGGGCAACTTGAGAGGGGAGTTCAGCAGAAGCCTTCTGCCAGGGCTTTTGTTAAGCGTCGAGCTAGGCCTAGAAGCCAAGCCGAAAAGGTCAGAATTGAGGGAATTACTCAAAGTTAGCCAGTTGATCCATCCCAAGAAGCCGAAATTCTACTCAATACGGCGGATTTCTCCTTCAATTCTTTCAGGGAGTTTTAGGGATTTCTTATGTTTTGTTTTATCTTTTCTCTTGAGATGTTTTATTTATTTGTTATGAACTAAACCCCTCAGATACCTGAAGGGGATGAAACCTAGATGAATCTTGTCATTGTTTCATGAATTATATGATAAATACTTAGTTTGTTCTTAATTATGCATGCTTAATCCACATCTGATGTGCTTAGGTGGAGGAGAATTAGACCCTGCTTAAGAGTAGATCTAGCATAATTAAGCGGAGTTGATCTAACGCCTAGAGATAGGGTTACGAGATTTTGCTGGATTAGGGTGAAACCTAATATGGGATATCCATAGATCGATTTACTGCTGTTCTAGGGGCTTATTATAAGAGAACGAGAGTTCCACTAATTAACCTAGGGTTAGACGTTATTCGCCTCGAGAGAGGGTTTAATATACGTTAGGGAGTCCTACGGATCAAACTAAGTGAATAAATCGTATGGTTTAGTGTTAGATAACAAGTGAAGTCTAGGTGAATTCTTCCTGAGGGTATTGTCGTGATCAACTGAGTTTTTCTTCAAGTTATTTTCCAATTCGTTCTTTTTGTCTTTGCGTCTTTAGCTTAGTAGTCGTTCATTTAAATTTAAAGTGACTTCACTTTATTTTAGGCTAAATAATAAAAAGAAAGTTAGTATTAGTACTTTTAGTTCCTTTGGGTTCGACAATCCGGTCTTGCCTAAGCTATACTACTGTTCGATAGGTACACTTGCCTTTAATTGTTGTCAGAGTTAGTTTCCAGGTTTGATTATTTGTTTTATAAATTGTGAAGCTCTGATTTCAGCGATCAAGTTTTTGGCGCCGTTGCCAGAGAACTAAAATATTAAGAAAGCTCTAATTTTATTATTTTAGCCATTTTTTTGCAATTTATTTTTATTTTTATTTTTATTATTTTTTATTTTTTCTTTTCTACTTCGCTAATTTTTCCTCTATTTTGCTTTTGGCAAATAATTTTAAAGAGAAGATGGCGCTGAATAATTATCAGTGGCAAGACATGAGGACAATTCCTACTAAAGCAGCTAGTGTTTTCAACCTCGACGTGGTCACCAGGTTATCTAACCAGCTAGAGATGATGAATAAAAAGATTGATGGTTTGTGTAGTCTCTCGCAAGTACACCCAGTAATGCAATATGACTCGAATTTAAGAGGCGTGGCGAATCCTGAGTACCCACCCTACGGATATGGCATGGAGAACGAACAAGTCCAATATATGGGTAACTATTCTAGACCTCAAAATAATTTTTATAGTGACACTTATAATGCAGGTTGGATGTACCATCCCAATTTCTCGTGGGATGATCAAAATAGCCAAAGACCAGAACTTCCTCCAGATTTTCAACAACCACCTCACCAACAAGAAGAGGAGTCGAACCTTGAAGAGATGCTGACAAAATTCATGGCAGCCATAGAAAATCGTCTCCAAGATACTGAAACAACCCAACGAACATCAGTTGAAGAGACCAAGAACCGAGTTGAGGAACTTACTAAGTCAGCAGGGGAAGTCACTAAGGCAGTCGCACAACTTGCAAAATTAATGTCCGAACGACCGCAAGGGTGTCTACCAAGCAATACAGAGATTAACCCAAAGGAGAAAATCCAAGCCATAATAGCTTAGGAGAGTATAGGGTTAGATGAACCCAATTCAATACAAGAAAACAAGGTAGACAAAGGTAAAGTTGAGGTAACACAAGAAAAGCCAAAACCAGTAAACAAAGAGTACCAACCCCGCATACCTTATACCGAAACGATGAAGAGAGACGATACAGAGGAACAGTCCGGTAAGTTTCTTAAACTTTTAAAGAAATTACATATTAATTTACCGTTTCTCGAAACTCTTTCGTAGATACCCGATTATAGAAAATTTTTAAAAGAGTTGTTGACAAACAAACGAAAACTAGATGAGGCATCGCATGTGGAGCTAAACGCAATGTGCTCAGTAATTCTACAAAATAAACTGCGACGGGAATTAAAAGATCTAGGGAGTTTTACAATTCCATGTTTAATTGGTAGTTTATCTATTGATAATGCGTTAGCTGATTTAGGGGCAAGCATCAATGTTATGCCTTATAAAATGTTTAAACAACTAGGTCTAGGGAAACCCAGACAAACTAGGATGAGCATTCAGTTAACTGATAAAACTATCAGAATTCCTAGGGGTATAATAGAAAATGTTCTAATCAAAATTGATAAATTCATATTCCCAGTAGATTTTGTTGTTTTAGACATGAATGAGGACAATTCGATTCCTTTAATTTTAGGAAGACCTTTTCTAGCAACTGCCAGGACTAAAATTGATGTTGGTACAGGAGAACTCATTCTTTGTGTAGGTGACGAATCAATTAGTCTACAAGCTCTTGATTCGGCCAAGACATCAGTGATGAAGGTGAGAAAATAAATTCAATTAATAATCAAATTGTTCAACTTTCACTATAGGAAACACCACAAGGCTACAAACCTGAGCCGAATCATGGGCCCCAAGCCGTACAAGCTCATAACAGTGAATTGTTAGTGGAATCTGACCCAAGGTAAGACCCTATGGTAAGTGAAGGTAAGGTTGAGGTAAGCCATGATTTACCAAACCCGGTAAATACAGAGTACCAAGCCCGTGTGCCATATCCCGATACAGTAAAGAAAGATCACACAGAGAAAGAATTCGGTGAACTCACACTTTGTGTAGACGACGAAACAATCACTCTTCAAGCTCTTGACTCAGCTAGGACATCGAGTAATAAAGGTACGAACGTTAATTTTATTGATAACCATTTGGTTCAACCTTCTTTACAGGAATCATCACGAAATCACCTAGCTGAGCTAGATCTTAGACCTTGTGCCAACAAAGAAGAATTAGATGAGGAACGAAGCCTTAGGGTCGACAAACTAGAAGAGTGGACAACACAATTTAAAAAAGAACCTGAACCACACGAAGTGAAATCAAAGGAAACCCCAGACGAGCTGATAGGAACAACAAATCACATCAAAATAGAGGATCAGGTATTGTTGAATAAAGAAGACCCTCGAATCACCAATTCAGACCTCAAGGCAAATGAAGAAATCACTTTTGAGGTACTTAATATCTTCCTGTACGGCATAGTCGAGGTAAGCAAGCCTAAATTCAACACTTTTGAGGTAAACACTACTCGACTTGAACTATATATCCATAGCCGAATTGATCGCATGAGAAAGGATTTTCACCTCCTCAAACCACCATGACCATGCGAATGACAGGTAAAGTCTAGCTTAAGACTATAAACGAGCTCTTCTCGGGAGGTAACCCGAGCACTAACCCTATTTATTTTTACATTTTTATTTTTTCTTCTTTTCTTTTCTTCTTCTTCTTTAGCACCGAACTAATCAAGAAAGCAAATTTCCAGACCACACGGCCTTACATACGGCAGCGGTCGTGGCCGTGTGGCAAAAAAAAATCCCAAAACACGAGCTATATCTCTATTAGAACCTCCTTCTTCCTTCTTTTCTAGTTGCCTTTCTTCTTTCATTTTTCATTATTTATTTTTATTTCTATTTTTTATTTTTACTTTATTTTAGTTTATTTTCTTTATGATATTTAGATTTAGCTTAGGATACAATAAAATCAGACCGGCTGCTTCGAGGATTCAATTTCAAACGGTTAGAGGCGCTTCCCATCCGATTTCTTTTCATTAACTCCATCCAAAATTCAGGAAGTTTCACTTCTCTCCCCATCTTATGATTTTATGATTATTTTGCTATTATCTATCTTTGTACATTGAGGGAATGAACAACTTAAGTGTGGGGGTTTAACTATAGTATCATTTGAAAATCCCTGAATTATGCCTTGTTCGAAAGTAAAGTCTCTCATATTATGATTAGAATGAAAATTCTTTTGATTTATGATTTTTATTGATATGTTTTAGAGTAAGTCATTGATAATTGTGCATTGATGATTAAATTTGAAGGATACTAGAGAATCAAGCATGATAAGTCTATTTTTCAAAAAATTAAAAAATTTTTTAGGTTGTCTACCTGAATCTGAATGTTACCTTGAAGTTTGAAATTTACAAGGTTGACATCAAAAACCCATAATTTTTGTGAGGTTTTGAGCCTTTTAGAGCATACATTCTTTTTCGTGCTCACTTTTTGATTATGAGTGTGTCAACATTGAACTGTTATTCTAGAACTTGCCTTGATTGTACATGTCGAGACCACAGTTATGATTTGATATACAGAGATGATAAAGGCACTTAGGTTTTAACCCACTTACTCCACTAAAAAGCCTACCTTCATAATTAACCTTTAGTGAACCCTGTTAAGCCTAACAACCCTTTTTATTGACTCACCCACTAATATTAACCCAAAACCCTTTGTTTTTGTTATCACCATTCCTTTTAATTACCCTTTTTGTCGAGATTTGATTTCGAACAATTTCCTAACTATGTTCTATATTTCAGTTGTAAAAGTTCTTTCTTATTATTATGATGATTTGTTCTTAAAAAAAAGTACATTCATTATTAGCTATGTGATTAAATGAGCTTATACGTTAAATTCCAAATGTTGGAGAAGAAGCTCCTATTATTAGTATTATAAATTTCCAATTGATGTAATTATTTAAGATTAGTTCATTTTTCTAGTAGGAAACTTATCAGGTCAATCTCGATTCTAACCTTCTAATTCAGCCTTTATCCACACCTTTAACCTTAGCCCTATTACAACCCTGTTAAAGACCTTTTGATATGTTTGTCATCTCATTTTACAGTGGTGGAGATTTGATTTTCAGGCAAGCCTACGGGATTAACTTTTCATGTTCGACTTACTGAGTGCTTAATTTTGAACCTTAAGCACTTTGAATGATTTGAGTGAATCTTTTTTGAGGATGTCAATTCTTGATGATTTTGAATCAGAGGTAATTATTCAGGTAAAGGGAAACACCTATGTTTTCATACTATAAAAATTATGACTTTAATTGTTTGAATCTTTAGGACTCTTTGAGTTGAGTTATCCATGTATGAATTATCTTTGAATTATGATGAAACATTATTGATGAATACTATGAATCGAGGAAGTCCGTTTTAATTATGAGTTGAGAATTTGATAAACCGTAAAAGCAACATACTTTAATCCCACATTTAGTATACTTTTGGATGATTTAAGCCTCGATTTATGTAAAAAGGTGCTTTTAATCTTTTCTTTTCATGTCTTATACCCAGGAAAGCACCCAAGGATGAAAAGAATGAGAAACAGGCTTAAAACGGGTCAAATGGGCCAATTTACGAGATCGACACGGCCTGGACTTCAAGCCACACGGCCGTGCCTCATGAATCAGCTAGAAGACGGCTTGACCATGACTCACACGGCCATGCTTCCATAAACAGACCCGAACACAGCCTGGCCACGATTCACACGGGCGTGTGCCATGGCCGTGTCCCTGTCGCTGGAAAGAGCAATTTCATTCAGGAAAAGGATACTTGGAGGCAAAGAAACACATTCCGAAGCCTATTCAAACACCCTAATAGGAATTCTACTTAAATTAGGATACTTAGGGGCCAAGTAAGGCATCTCAAAGTCTATATAAAAACCCAAGGGGGCAACTTGAGAGGGGAGTTCGGCAGAAGCCTTCTTCCAGGGCTTTTGTTAAGCGTCGAGCTAGGCCTAGAAGCCAAGCTAGAAAGGTCAGAATTGAGGGAATTACTCAAAGTTAGCCAGTTGATCCATCCTAAGAAGCCGAGATTCTACTCAAGACGGTGGATTTCTCCTTCAATTCCTTCAGGGAGTTTTAGGGATTTCTTATGTTTTGTTTTAACTTTTCTCTTGAGATGTTTTATTTATTTGTTATGAACTAAACCCCTCAGATACCTAAAGGGGATGAAACCTAGATGAATCTTGCTATTGTTTCATGAATTATATGATAAATACTTAGTTTGTTCTTAATTATGCATGCTTAATCCACATCTGATGTGCTTAGGTGGAGGAGGAATAGACCCTACTTAAGAGTAGATCTAGCATAATTAAGCGGAGTTGATCGAACGCCTAGAGATAGGGTTATGAGATTTTGCTGGATTAGGGTGAAACCTAATATGGGATATCCATAGATCGATTTACTGCTATTCTAGGGGGTTATTACAAGAGAACGAGAGTTCCACTAATTAACCTAGGTTTAGACGTTATTCGCCTCGAGAGAGGGTTTAATATATGTTAGAGAGTCCTACGGATCAAACTAAGTGAATAAATCATATGGTTCGGTGTTAGATAACAAGTGAAGTCTAGGTGAATTCTTCCTGAGGGTATCGTCGTGATCAACTGATTTTTCTTCAAGTTATTTTCCAATTCGTTCTTTTTGTCTTTGCGTCTTTAGCTTAGTAGTCGTTCATTTAGATTTAAAGTGACTTCACTTTATTTTAGGCTAAATAATAAAAAGAAAGTTAGTATTAGTACTTTTAGTTCCTTTGGGTTCGACAATCCGGTCTTGCCTAAGCTATACTACTGTTCGATAGGTACACTTACCTTTAATCGTTGTCAGAGTTAGTTTCCAGGTTTGATCATTCGTTTTATAAATTGTAAAGCTCTGATTTCAGTGATCAATTAAAAAGACATGGGAAATTAACATTTTCAATATAGCATGCTTAGTAATTACTTGATGCAATTTAATCCTTTTTAATACTTAAGTGCTCAAACCTCAAAATTTAAACACGAAACTTTAACAAACATAAATTCACACAGAATAAACACAGAATAAAAATTCAAATATATATATTTAACTCGGATTCACGGTCTCGAAACCACCGTTCTGATTAGGGTCAAAATCGGGCTGTTACACATGTCTTAGCCCGTGTGTCAAAAACCATGGCATTCTGTTTAAGACGTCATCAACTCACTATGGTCACACCACCAAGGCACACGCCCGTGTCCTTAGACCATGTGTTGAATTAAATTCCTAATTTTAGGTGCAGACTTCACACGGCCTGGGCACACGCCCATGTCCTTGTAAACCTAGCATGCATGGGGTCACACGGCCAATCAACATGCCCATGGGGTTGACTGTGTGTCACACACGGCCTAGACACACGCCTGTATGTCTACCCGTGTGGACATTGGAAAGGCTATCTACCAAACCAAATGCCACCCTATACAGCAATCATACTTACACCAATTCAATCCAACATATAACAGGACTATAAAGCACTTTTAAAGACTCAAAATCAAGACATCCACACAAGCATACACTTAATTAATTTCATCATCATTGAACATATATAAACTTGTCAAGTATTGGCCCAATTCCAATGACCACTTACAAAATGAATTTAACAACATTAATAGCCAACACTTTGGTTAACAAATATGACATAACAAAATAGACTAAGTTCTATACATGCCATACTCAAAATAAATCTAACTTTTATATACCATAGAGTAGTCGATAGTGTGATTTCTGAACTCCTTGTTCCACGAATTCTTGAGCTAACTTGGCAATGCTACAAGGAAAAGGGAAATGAGAGGGGTAACCATAAAGCTTAGTAAGTTTGCATGAAAATAAATAAAACATAAGCTCATAATATCATCCAATCATGGCATTGGATAAAATGCAAAGTCTTAAGTACTTTGCCATAACTTACTCTTGCTTGTTCTTATTACATACATACCATGTCACGTATCGTAAATAATTTCTCGTGAATTACTCACGGGTACCTGTATTCTATCAATCACATAACTTTAGCACTAATCTCATTTCTATTTCAAGCTCAACTATTTATCCCACTAAATCATTTGAGATACTCAAAGATACATGTTCACCGTCATTCACACAATTACGAAGTCAATGCCACATCGCAGATGTGGTCTTACATGAGGTCATCTCTGAATGCCGATGCCATATCCCAGATATGGTCTTATACGGGGACTCATATCAATTATCGATGCCACATCCCGTATATGGTCTTATACGATTTTCATATTCAATGCCGATGCCATATTCCAGATATGATCTTATACGGGATCTCAATTCGGTGTCGAGGCCATGTCCCAGACATGGTCTTACACGGGACCTTATCCATCTCATGTCTCAATGATAGTCTTCTCACATTTATTATAGTCCAACTAGGACTTCAACATTACAACTTTCATCATTTTTCTCATTCAACACCATCACTCAATTTCATAGAAATATTATACATCATTATAATATCAAACATTCTCAAACATACTAGCATGATGTTGAATTTATCACATACAAACTTACCTCGATTTCAAAATAGGCTAGATTGCCAATCTAGTCCGATACTTTACCCTTTCCTCGGTCAAGGTTAATCCTTCGTTCTTCTTGATCTATAATAACAATTTAGCTCATTTAATAACCATATTAATCAGCACAATTCAATAATCAAATTTCTTTCTTTAACGAGCCTAGGTGGACATTTATTACTCTTATGACAACCTTCAATACTCCTTATTTCACACATTTACCACATATTTTACAACTTTTATAAAATGGTCCTTTTAGGTGTTTTCATGGAAACATCTTTCACAAAAGTTGTTTATCTAACAACTATGACTCATTTTCTTCCATAAAAATGCAGCAAACATCTTAAAAGCTCACATGGAAAAACTCTAAACTTTCAACCATTTTGCAAGATAGTCCCCTCTTTAGCTAGCTTAAGCTTTAGGGGTTCCAAAAGTACAATTATTATCAAGAAATGATCACTAAAGCACCTACTTGTAAAGAGAAGAGTGTGCTGAAATTTTTGAGCTTTCAAACCCCCATTTGCTTCTAATTTTCGGTGGAGAAATGAAGGAGAAAAGATGATATCTTTTCTTTATTATTCTAATCTATTTCATCAATTTAATCCACCTACTACACCAACTTTGAAAAATTTTGACTCCTTTGTCCCCCTATGGCCGGCCATGACTTAGAAAGGTCTAATTTCACATTAAAGGCCTCCAATTAAAATTCTATGGCTATTAGGCACCTTTAGCTTATAAAATAGAACTTTCACACTTTATGTAATTTAGTCCTTTTTCGCGATTAAGCATGAAATCGCTAAAATTAAAGCACCAAAATTTTCATGCACCTATATAATCATGCTATAATTCATAAAATAACATTAGAATAATTTTCTCCGACTCTGGATTAGTGATCCCAAGACCATTGTTCCGACTAGGCCCTAAATCAGGCTGTTACATATGTGGCACAAGTCAGATAGCACCCCTAATTCGAACACTGTCCAAAGCACGGGTGTGTCCCAGGGTCACACGGGCGTGTCCCTTGGACCACACGGGCGTGTGAGTCCTGCATCTAGCAAAAATTTTCTAGGTTTTATAAAAATTTCTTGAGTTCTCGGTTTAGTCCCGAACCACCTCCAAAGCATGTTTGGGTCCTTGTAGGCTTGTAATAGGGACTTCATGATCAAATATGAATGATTTTAAATGGATGCAAATTTATGACTCGGGATTGTGTGAATGCTTGTGTTATAAGTCCGGTAATGCCTCGAGCCCTGTTCCAATGTTGAATACAGGTAATGTAACATCATGAATTAGTGGGCCTGTGCATTTTTGTGTGTTGTAGGTTTAATGTATTAGTTTGAGAATTTGAGGTGTGAATTGGGCTCAGGTTTGGGTTAGGGCCTTGGTTAATTTTCTGTTAGGGCACTATAGGGTTTAAAGGTAGGTATCTGTGTCTAAAAGTAGCAAAGTGGGCTTGTGGCCCAAAGTTTGGTGGCGCTACAAAGAAGTCAGAGGGTGGCGTCACTAGTGGATGGAGAGGGCCCAAGTGTTGGCCGCTTGGAGCCCATGTTCTTGGGCCAAATTCGGCACTTAAAGGGGGCTAGGGGGGACGGCATCAAGGCTAGAGAATAGGGGTTTCTAATGTTTTAAAATATGTGATATTATTCTGGTAAAGGAGGGAGGAAGTGGTGTGATGTAGGACACTTTTGGATGGGTGTTTTGATAAAGATAAGGGACAGGATGAGGATCTATCAAGGAGGCTAGTGTTGGCCGAAAATCAAACACAGGAGAGGGGGGAGAATTGGTTTAATATAGGCAAGCGGTGTAACGAAAATGTGTTTACTGAGTTCTTGTCAACTTTTTCTTTTCTGTCGAAATCACCACTTCATTCTCCCTCTCTACTTTCTTTTCTTTTTCCTTCTAGTCGAAACCCTCTGAAGTCTCATTAATTGCCGAACCTCTGTTAATTGCTTTCTCTTCTCTTTCAAATACTTTAGCCGAAATCTCTAAGTTTCAGCATCACTCCATTCATTCTCTTTCCCCGAAGTGACCTCCATAGCCGAATCATCATCTCCGGGTTGAAGCCGAAAATCCCTAGATCTCTAATTTTCTATGCTTCAATCTTCTTCTATGATTGCCGAATCTTCCTGCAAGGGGGTAGCCGAAACCATCTGTAGAGGTAAATGTCGATTTGTGTATTCTTTCAATCTTTTCTGGCTTTTGGAGACCATAGCCGAATGGCTAAATAGTTGACTAATCTCGTATTTTCTTTCATGGGCGGCATTCCGGGATTTGAAGGAGATCTAATCACCTAGGTTTCTAAATCGGTAGCACTCGAATCATACTACTTCCGGGATTTAATCGATTTGGGTAAGAAGATTCATCTTAGTCGTTTTATTAATCGATTTATCTCCAATCTATCAATTAACCTTGTTAGGTGATACTCAAATCGTATCTCTTGTAGTGAGTTTTTGACCGGCAAACTAGTGGTCGGATAGTCGCGATACCGGCTAGCGAGAGCGTCGACTTCGATAGTATAGCGTTTAGCGTAATCAGGTGTGTAATTTCTCACACCATCTCTATTGGTCTGTTAGTATATTCAAAGATCTGTTTATATTCTGTTAAATGCCGAAATCCCGGCATGGCTATTGAAAACTCGTGGAGTGTAAGGGTGACTCATCAGGTTAGCGATTTCTATGATTTTCCTTAAGTAAATGACTCTGTTGAGTTGATATGATATACACGCATGCCGTTTTCTATGTTTGCTCGGGGTTGGGCGATTGATGTATATGAAAGGGGAAGTGTTCAGTTGTAGTGGCTCTGCCACGATCTGTTGTAGTGGCTCTGCCACGATCTGTTCTGGTGACTATGTCACAAATCTAACGATGAGCAGCTAACTGCAGCATGACTGCCATCGGTGGTGTGTAGCGGTGAGGCTGATTGTAGAAATCCCCATTTGTGTGATTAGCAGGTAAGGGAGGTGTGTAGCGGATGGATCTAGGATTGGGATGGGCTTTGCTTAATTCTGATATGTGATATTTTGATATTCTGTTCTGTAGGGCTAAGGCCCAGTCTGATGGTGCAAGAGGGATTGCACACTGATCTTGTGACTCACCCCATTGTTTAACATTTTTTTTCAGGTAGCACTTAGTGCATCGGACCGGGCTGGAAAGGAGCGCAAGGTGGCCATGCATGGATTTATTTTGACTCAATAAAGGACGTTGTTTTAATTATTTTCCATTAATTATTCCAATTTGTTTGGTTTTATATTTTATTGTAATAAGGCCACTGGCTATTGTTTATCGGTTTTATGTTTTCGTTTCCGGGTTTTCACACCCTTAGATTTTATGATTAATTGAAACCAAGGCATGTGTTTAAATAATAAAACTCAGAGGCAAAATTTTGGTTTTTATTCATTAAGGCATTAATTAAAATTTATTTCTTTTACAAATTATCAAATTATTAAGTTTTCCCGTACAAATGCTTAAACTATGCTTTTAAAAAAATGCGACATGTTTTATAAAATCTTCTTAGTGACATGCCAGATCCGGTCGGGGTGTTTGGGCCGGGTTTGGGGTGTTACAAATTGGTATCAGAGCTCGGTTCAAAACTCGGCTTTGGGGTTTTAGGCTCAAAACGTTTTCTAAAGATGGGTTTTGGAAACATGCATGTTTATAAATAATACAGGATGGTTTTCTCGGCATGGCACCTGCGCCTCCGGCCCAAGTCCGCCATGTAAGTATTTGAACTCACTCTGTGTTATATAGGTATGTGGGCTTGATGGGCTTTATGGGACGTAGATTATTTTAATTAGAATTTGATGGACTTTAGGCTTAGCTTAAACAACTCTTTAAATTCATAACACTTAATCTATCCAAACAAACCCGTGAATAAATCGCTGGGTTAGGGTGTGGCAACAGGCATACGCATGTCTAGGATTGGATTCAGGGAGAGCTTGGTACTTAAGCAGTCCTAGTGACTCACCTCCTCTTCGCTGGAATCCTACCTGGTGCGTAGTGACTGTTCACCCTAGCCACGAGAATTTGTTGACGGGCCAAAATCTATAATTAAAACCCGAAAGGGACCAGCTACCCTATTTCGCAACCAAAATACCCCCAAATTTTGTAAAAGTTCCGAAATACACTTGATTTGTGAAAATTTCCTAGAATACCCCAGGATTGAAAAACTACCAAAATTTGTGGAATTACCGAAACACCCCGGTTGGCAAAATCTCCAAAATACCCTTGGTTTGTGAAAATTCCCAAAACAACCGTAATTTTATAAAATACCCATGTTTTGCAAACTTACCCGAAAACCCCTAGATTTACAAAAGTAACCGGGTTTGCAAAATTAAATTTTCCAAAGTACCCCTGCTTCAAAAAAAAGAAAAAAAATGTACCAAATTACCTCTAATTCGGTAAAAAATCACCAAGATACTCTATTTTGAAAAATACGCTGTAGGATAAAATTATGAAAATACCCCTGGGTAGTGAAATGACGAAAATACCCTATGTGTTGAATGTGGGTTCATGGATGTTGTCTGTATGTTGATTGTTGAATGTATGTAGTTCTCAGAACTAGGAGGAGTAGACTTGAGACTGGAACCTGTAGACATAAATCTGAATTCGAAAGAACCACTATCGAAATGTTTTCATAAGATTGTTCGTGGATAATCAGTGGAAAGAGTTAATAATTCATAAAATTTCTAATTAGATAAATGCCAATCGGAAGAATGAGTACAAGGGGTCGAGGACGTTCGTCGCGTGGTCGTGGTAGGGGTAGGATGACCGTGTCAGAGCCAGTAGGGCCTGGCCACGGGTCAGGAAACGAGATGCTGGATCTGCCAGCTGTGGAGGGAGAATTTCGGACCAGACGGCCAGAGATGATGCGGTATCTCAGGCAATGTTGCGGGTCCTTGAGAGAGTTGCTGGGGCAGACACGGGTTCAAGAGCTCAGAAATCTGTGCCTGAACGACTCCGAGCCAACGGAGCGGAGATGTTTAGGGGTGTTTCTGGAGTAGCCCCTAACACAGCTGAGTATTGGTTAGAAGCGAGTGAGCGCATAATGGATGACCTGGACTTCACGGTGGAGGAGAAGTTGAAAGGGGTCGTGTCTCTTCTTCGGGACGAGGCTTACCAATGGTGGCACGCGGTAAAGAAGGGTACTACCGCAGACCGGATTGACTGGGATTTTTTTAAGGAGTCATTTCAGGGAAAGTACGTTGGGGCAGCTATGTAGATGCACAGAGGAAGGCATTTCTGAATTTGGTGCAGGGAAGTAAATCTGTGTCCGAGTATGAGGCGGAATTTCTACGTTTGAGCCGTTGCGCTCGAGGAATTGTAGCGACTGACAATGAGTGCTGTGTTTGGTTCGAAGATGAATTGCGGGATGAGTTGAGAGTGTTGGTAGCACCGCAGCGAGTAAGGGACTTTGTCGTTCTGGTCGAGAAAGCTAAAATATCTGAGGAGGTGAAGCGGACTGAGAAGCAAAATAAGGATAAGGATCGGAATAGGAATAAGAGAAATTTTGGGCCGTCGGGATCATCTGGGAGTTTTCAGAAAAGGCCTAGGTTTGATGGGCCAGCTCGTGCTCCGACATCTGCTACTGGGAGTCAGAATCGATCATGTAACTTGTGCGGGAAAGTACATTTCGAGGAGTGCAGAAGGAGAATTGGTGGATGCTTCAGGTGTGGGTTTATGGATCATATGGTGAGAGACTGTCCACAGGTAGATCAGGTACAGCCAGCTGGACGAGGTTCTGATCAGGTTAGGAGGGGTGGTCAGCCATTACCGAGGGGTCGTGGCCCAGTCAGAGGAGGAAATGGGTCTGGTCGAGGTCGTGGAGCACCTGGTAAGGGTGCAGGTAATGTAGATGCGAGACAGCCAGGTCTAGTTTATGCAGCTCGTCGGCGGGAGGATGGTGACGCACCGGACGTCATAACTGGTACGTTTCTTATTGCTGA
Organism: Gossypium australe; assembly: GCA_005393395.2. Lineage (NCBI taxonomy): Eukaryota > Viridiplantae > Streptophyta > Magnoliopsida > Malvales > Malvaceae > Gossypium > Gossypium australe. Next base: position 81,788,149 of record CM016614.1, read on the forward strand.
TAATCCATTTCTTGCTTTGATTGATATTGGATCAACCCACTCTTACGTTACAAGCTCGGTATCTGAGAATTTAAGTATAGAATCTGAAATAAATACTAGAAAGATGACTGTGGTTAGCCCGTTAGGACAATCTAGGATAGTGGACAAACTATTTAGGAGTGTACCTTTAGAGACTCAAGGAGTAGTGTTTCCGGCAGACCTAATGGAATTACCGTTTGGGGAGTTTGACCTTATCTTGGGAATGGATTGGTTGGCTAAGCATCGTGCTAAGCTGGATTGTGAGACTAAGCGCATGGGGTTGAGTACCCCGGAAGGCGGGGAGGTGGTTGTGCTGGGGGAAAGAAGGGATTATTTGTCCAATGTAGTATCTGCATTGAAGGCTGTTAAGATGATGCGGAAAGGATGCAATGCATTTCTAGCTTTTATCAGTATTTTGGGTGCTAAGGAGGTAGCTGTCGAGGAGGTTAGAACAGTAAAGGATTTTGCGGACGTCTTTCCTGAGGAGCTTCCAAGATTACCTCCGGATCGCGAAGTGGAGTTTGGGATTGAGCTACACCCGGGTACGGCTCCGGTGTCCATTTCTCCTTACAGAATGGCGCCAAAGGAGCTGGTGGAGCTCAAAGCTCAGATCCAGGAACTGTTGGATCGAGGTTTTATTCGACCGAGTGTGTCTCCGTGAGGAGCGCCGGTCCTATTTGTGAAGAAGAAGGACAGATCCATGCATATATGTGTGGACTACCGTCAACTGAATAAGTTAATGATTAAGAACAAGTATCCACTGCCGAGAATCGACGATTTGTTCGATCAGATCAAAGGAGCTTCGGTTTTCTCTAAGATAGATTTAAGGTCGGGTTATCATCAGCTAAAGGTAAAGGAAGGGGGCATTCATAAGACGGCGTTTCGAACTCGCTATGGTCATTATGAATTTTTGGTGATGCCGTTCGGGTTAACGAACGCGCCAGCAGCATTTATGGATATTATGAATCGGGTGTTCCAACCATACCTTGATCAGTTTGTTGTGGTGTTCATTGACGATATCCTGGTTTATTCCAAGTCCGAGGAGGAGCATGATGCACATCTTCGTGTGGTGTTCCAAGTTCTGAGGGAAGAGCAGCTGTTCGCTAAGTTCAGTAAGTGTGAGTTCTGGCTAAGGGAAGTAACTTTCTTAGGACATGTGGTTTCTACAGAGGGAATTAGGGTTGACCCTCGAAAGATAGAAGCTGTATTGGATTGGAAATCGTCGAAGTCTGTGGCAGAGATTCGAAGTTTCTTGGGATTGGCAGGGTACTACAGAAGGTTTGTTGAGGAGTTCTCATTAATTGCGGCACCTCTAGCTAAGTTGTTGGGGAAGGGAGTACCGTTTGTTTGGACCGACAAATAGTAGGAGAGCTTTGAGAAGCTGAAGAAAATTTTGACAGAAGCACTGGTGTTAATTCAGCCAGAGGCGGGAAAAGAGTTTACCGTCTACTGTGATGCGTCACACACGGGGTTAGGATGTGTGTTGATGCAAGATGGAAAGGTTGTTGCCTATGCGTCTCGATAGTTAAGACCGCATGAGTTGAACTACCCCACGCATGATTTAAAATTGGCTGCGGTAGTGTTCGCTCTGAAAATCTGGAGACACTACCTGTATGGGGAGAAGTCTGTTATTTACACCGACCATAAGAGTCTGAAGTATCTCCTTACCCAGAAGGAATTGAATCTAAGCCAACGTAGGTGGATTGAACTTTTGAAGGACTATGACTGCTCGATCGAATATCATCCGGGCAAGGCTAACGTGGTGGCGGATGCGTTGAGTCGGAAGGCGATAGCAGATCTAAGGGCGATGTTCACTCGTCTCAGCCTGTATGAAGATGGCAGTTTGGTAGCTGAACTCCAAGTGAGACCAGTGTGGACTAGTTAGACCAAAGAGAAGCAACTTCTAGACGATGTCTTGAGTGCTCGAGTCCGGCAAGTGCAAAGTGGTGAAGGAGAGGACTATAGTTTGAATGGTGAGGGGGTTCTATGTTTCCGTAAGAGAATTTGTATGCCAAAGGATATTGAGTTAAGGCAGACGATTCTGCGGGAGGCGCATAGTAGCCCATGCGCTATGCATCCTGGAGGGGTTAAAATGTATCGGGATTTGCGAGAGCAATTCTAGTGGCCAGGTCTGAAGCGAGAGGTAACAGAATTCGTGGGTAAATGTTTGACGTGTCAGCAGGTCAAGGCGGGACACCAGTTGCCTTCGGGGTTGTTGCAGCCTGTGATGATTTCGCAGTGGAAATGGGAAAGAATCACGATGGATTTTGTTAGTGGGTTACCTCTTACGCCCACTAAGAAGGATTCGATCTGGGTGATTGTTGATCGGCTGACAAAGTCTTCTCACTTCATACCGGTTCGTGTTGATTATTCTCTGCAAAGGTTGGCTAAGCTGTACGTGGCTGAGATTGTGAGATTACATGGTGTACCTGTGTCGATCATATCAGATAGAGACCTTAGGTTCACGTCACGATTCTGGAAGGTTCTGCATCAGGCAATGGGAACAAGGCTAGACTTCAGCACCGCCTTCCATCCGCAGACTGATGGTCAGTCTGAGAGGGTAATCCAGATCTTGGAGGATATGTTAAGAGGTTGCATCATTGATTTCAGGGGTAGTTGGGAGGAATATTTACCTCTGACAGAATTCATGTACAATAACAGCTACCAATCTAGTATTCAGATGGCGCCTTATGAAGCGTTATACGGACGGAGATGTCATACCCCTACTTGTTGGACAGAGTTGGGTGAGCGCCAGGTGTTGGGTCCAGAACTAGTTTTGGAGAAGGAAGAAAAAGTTAGGTTAATTTAGGCTCGGTTCAAGGAAGCGTCTGATCGGCAGAAATCTTATGCGGATCTAAAGTGTAAGGAGTTGGAATTTGCAGTGGGAGATCAAGTCTTTTTGAAAGTGTCACCGTGGAAGAAGGTAATGAGGTTTGGTCGAAAAGGTAAGCTAAGTCCCCGATTTATTAGACCTTATCAGGTACTAGAATGTGTGGGGCCAGTGGCGTATCGTTTGGAGTTGCCTCCAAGGTTGGAGCAGATACATGACGTGTTTCATGTCTCGATGCTAAGATGTTACCGTTCTGATCCATCGCACATTGTGCCAGTGGAAGAGATTGAAGTAAGGCTAGACTTGTCCTTTGAGGAGGAGCCAGTGCAAATTTTGGAGCGAGACGTAAAGGTGTTGAGAAGGAAGTCCATCCTTTTGGTCAAGGTGTTGTGGCGAAACCACGGCGCAAGGGAAGCGACATGGGAGCCAAAGGATGTTATGCGACAATAGTATCCCCATCTCTTCTGATCAGGTAAATTTCGTGGCCAAAATTTCTTTAAGGGGGTAGAACTGTAACATCCTGAATTAGTGGGCCTGTGCATTTTTGTGTGTTGTAGGTTTAATGTGTTAGTTTGAGAATTTGAGGTGCAAATTGGGCTCAGGTTTGGGCTTGGGCCTTGGTTAATTTTCTGGTTGGGCACTATAGGGTTTAAAGGTAGGTATCTGTGTTTAAAAGTAGCAAAGTGGGCTTGTGGCCCAAAGTTTGGTGGCGCTACAAAGAAGTCAGAGGGTGGCGTCACTAGTGGATGGAGAGGGCCCAAGTGTTGGCCGATTGGAGCCCATGTTCTTGGGCCAAATTCGGCACTTAAAGGGGGCTAGGGGGGACGGCATCAAGGCTAGAGAATAGGGGTTTCTAATGTTTTAAAATATGTGATATTATTCTGATAAAGAAGGGAGGAAGTGTTGTGATGTAGGACACTTTTGGATGGGTGTTTTGATAAAGATAAGGGATAGGATGAGGATCTATCAAGGACGCTAGTGTTGACCGAAAATCAAACACAGGAAGGGGGGAGAATCGGTTTAGTATAGGCAAGGGGTGTGCCGAAAATGTGTTTACTGAGTTCTTGTCATCTTTTTCTTTTCTGCCGAAATCACCACTTCATTCTCCCTCTCCACTTTCTTTTCTTTTTCCTTTAGTCGAAACCCTCTGAAGTCTCATTAATTGCCGAACCTTTGCTAATTGCTTTCTCTTCTCTTTCAAATACTTTAGCCGAAATCTCTAAGTCTCAGCATCACTCCATTCGTTCTCTTTCCCTGAAGTGACCTCCATAGCCGAATCATCATCTCCGGGTTGAAGCTGAAAATCCCTAGGTCTCTAATTTTCTACGCTTCAATCTTCTTCTGTAATTGCCGAATCTTCCTGCAAGGGGGTAGTCGAAACCATCTGTAGAGGTAAATGTCGATTGGTGTATTCTTTCAATCTTTTCTGGCTTTTGGAGACCATAGCCGAATGGCTAAATAGTTGACTAATCTCGTGTTTTCTTTCATGGGCGGCATTCTGGGATTTGAAGGAGATCTAATCGCCTAGGTTTCTAAATCGGTAGCACTCGAATCATACTACTTCCGGGATTTAATCGATTTGGGTAAGAAGATTCATCTTAGTCGTTTTATTAATCGATTTATCTCCAATCTGTCAATTAACCTTGTTAGGTGATACTCAAATCGTATCTCTTGTAGTGAGTTTTTGACCGGCAAACTAGTGGTCGGATAGTCGCGATACCGGCTAGGGGGAGCGTCGACTTCGATAGTATAGCGTTGAGCGTAATCAGGTGTGTAATTTCTCACACCATCTCTATTGGTCTGTTAGTATATTCAAAGATCTATTTATATTCTGTTAAATGCCGAAATCCCGGCATGGCTGTTGAAAACCCGTGGAGGGTAAGGGCGACTCATCAGGTTAGCGATTTCTGTGATTTTCCTTAAGTAAATGACTTTGTTGAGTTGATATGATATACATGCATGCCCTTTTCTATGTTTGCTCGGGGTTGGGCGATTGATGTATATGAAAGGGGAAGTGTTCTGTTGTAGTGGCTCTGCCACGATCTGTTGTAGTGGCTCTGCCACGATATGTTCTGGTGACTATGTCACAAATCTGACGATGAGCAGCTAACTGCAGCATGATTGCCATCGGTGGTGTGTAGCGGTGAGGGTGATTGTAGAAATCCCCCATTGGTGTGAGTGGGAGGTAAGGGAGGTGTGTAGCGGATGGATCTAGATTGGGATGGGCTTTGCTTAATTCTGATATGTGATATTTTGTTATTCTGTTCTGTGGGGCTAAGGACCAGTCTGATGGTGCAAGAGGGATTGCACACTGAGTCTTGTGACTCACCCCGTTGTTTAACATTTTTTTTCAGGTAGCATTTAGCGCATCGGACCGGGCTGGAAAGGAGCGCAAGGTGGCCATGCATGGATTTATTTTGACTCAATAAAGGACGTTGTTTTAATTATTTTCCCTTAATTATTCCAATTTGTTTGGTTTTATATTTTATTGGAATAAGGCCACTGGCTATTGTTAATCGGTTTTATGTTTTCGTTTCCGGGTTTTCACACCCTTAGATTTTATGATTAATTGAAACCAAGGCATGTGTTTAAATAATAAAACTTAGAGGCAAAATTTTGGTTTTTATTCATTAAGGCATTAATTAAACTTTATTTCTTTTACAAATTATCGAATTATTAAGTTTTCCCGTATAAATGCTTAAACTATGCTTTTAAAAAAAATGCGACATGTTTTATAAAATCTTCTTAGTGACATGCCAGATCCGGTCGGGGTGTTTGGGCCGTGTTTGGGGTGTTACAGGTAAGGGGTGTTACAACTTTTTGCCCAACTTTGAAAATTATTTTGAGAGATTATAGAGAGAATTTTGGGAGAGAAAAGGTTTAGATCTATTCTTTGATATTTGATTTATGAAAACAAGTAAAAAAAGAGAGAGAGAAAAAGCTCTCAATTCGAGTGAAAAATAAGTGAAAAGTGAGGTAGTTGCAGAGTTTTTAAAACTGAAAATCCCCACATGATTTTCAAATTTTGGGGAATTTGCCATTAGGCCACTCCCCCTTTTCCCTTGTTTTATAATTTGCTTCTTGCCCTCCAAAATTCTGAAACATGGTTTATTTGCTATAAAACCTCTTACACATTTCCCTTATTTTTCAAATTAGTCTCATTTAATTAATATTTTAAATCACCCAATTAAACCCCCATTTTAAATTATTTTTAAATTCCAATTTAACCCAAAATATTTATTTTTACCCAAAATTATTTAAAACCATAAAATTAATTTTTCTAAAAATATTTTTATTTTTTGAATTATTATTTATCGATTTTTTGATGTAATTAAGCTAACTAATTAAGAATATAAATCGCTAATTAACCCGATTAATTCTCATTTTTCACTCTGAACTCGATAAACTTACTCAAAACTACTAAAACTATTTTCGAGGCCTTACATGTAGGTCTTCTCATTAGTAACTTACTACCTATATACTTCATAGCATTCTTTTTCTTAACATGAAAAATGATTAGACTTACCAGAAGATAGAACACCCCGATTTTATCCAAGAATCCTTAGCTTCCAGATCACATAAGAAGAGCAACTAGCAATAACATTTAGTACTTAAGAAAAGAAAGAATTAAGGAATTACTCTGAAGGAAAAGAAAACATTATCACGAACCTTTCTCACACATATATAATCTACTTCCTTTGTAGTGGAACTTGACAAGTGTCTTGGAATTTCAAATTATGTCTTTCATAATGGCCTACAAAATACGAAGAAAACATAAATGAAAATCTTTTCCATAATCCATTCATCCAATTAGTCTAGTTGGTTTATAACCAGGTTTAGTTACTAAGACTTGTCCTTCACAGTACTTGAATAAACTAGGCGTAATATACATTTGGTGGTGACTTACACAAAGCTTACTCTTCCTATATGTTATCCTCTTTCTTTACTTAAGAACACGTGAAGACTGGATCCTAATATACATCTCTGAGGGATACTCAATTCGACCAAAACATTAGTTTGCCAGAAGCTACAATTTGGCGAACTAGCTTTTGGAGTGCGCGAGAACAAATATCTTTTCATCTACACGCCTAAAATTCGGGTCACCTAGACTTGGGATGTGACAATGCTTGACTAAAATCTCATCCAACACTCTATAACAAAGCACATAAAAATTAGACACCATTTCATTAGAGATCATGTGCAAAAAGGAGATATAGTTCTAGAGTTTTTAGATAATTTGCATCAATTTACCGATATTTTTTTACTAAGCCTCTAGATATAGAGATGTTTCAGAATATTAGGGGAGAGCTAGGACTTATGAACTTACCTTGATAAGAACTTGTGTTACTCTTTTGACATTCTTGATATTTTGTTTGTTTTATGCATGCTTGGTAAAATTTTATATTCATATTCTTTGTTATGTTATTTCTTTTATTCTCTTTATTCAAACATGTTTAAAATAATTTTTGTGGTCAAATTAGCTATATTGTTATGTATTTGTGCTTAAAACTTCAATTTTGAGTATCTCAGTAAATTTGTCTCACATTGATTGTCTATTTCAAAGCATGTTTTGTTTGATTTTCTTGTATATACACTTTTAATTATACTACTGTATGATAAAAAGTATGTTATTTTCTTCTTCTTTTTATGTTTTTGAGTATTTTTTCCATTTTATACAAACTTGTTTCGATAGAAGTATTATAAGTATCGGTAGAAATATGCAAATTTGGTTTTCTAGGCTTGTTGTTCATCTAGTATTGGTAGAAAAGGGAGTTCTACCGATACTTAGGCACTTTTGCCGGTACAAGTGCCCAAATCTCAGTAGTTTCGAGCATTTAAATACCCTAACAACATTTTATTTTTCTACATAACACTTCAGACCAGTCAAATTTTTTTTTCCCTCTTTTCCTTATTCTCTCCCATTCGGTCCCCCTTCCTCTCCTACCCCACAATCTTTCATTTTTTACTCAAATTTCTTGCAAATCTTGTCTCACACATGCTCTCAACACTTTTTCAGCATATTTTCCACAACAATCTACACTCTTTCACTCATTTTTCTCCATTTTTAAAAGGTAAACCCTAACTTATTCTCTTGTCATTTTTATTTTCTTTCTAAATCATGCTAGTTTTAATAAATCTTTATTAGGACCTAGACTATCTAGGCTTTGATTTTCATTCTTTCATGTTGGTTTTATTTAAAAATAAATAAACAAAGGGATATACAATCTTCTACCCACCTATATATATTATTTTTATATTATATGTTTATATAGATTATACATAAATATGGATTTATTTTTTTTATAAATGCTATTACATATATATTTACAGTTATATATATACACCTACTTTTATTTTTTTAATTATTCTATATATTTAGATTATTATTTTTAATCTAAATTGTCATATATAAATATACTTCAGTTTAGTTTTTATCACTATTATGTATATTTATTTAGTTACACTCTTGATTACTTATTTATGTGTTATGTCTATATTTTTATACTATTAACTATATATGCTTATTTTTTTTATATTATATGTATATATGCATATTTTTGCAAGTTCTATTAGTGTGTGTGTGTGTGTATATATATATATATATATATATATATCTATTTTTATATGTTTTAACACTTTCATACAATTGCATAGTTTCTAAAATAACATTATTTGCATCTAAACTACTTCCATTAGGGATATAAATTGCTTCGATATGCTCTATTTTTGCAAGTACCTACTTTTTTTCGTCCCATGTACCCTAAGTTTACCCTTTAGCCAATCATGCCTCCCTGTAGCTCTACTAAGTGTTCCACTAAGAAGCGTGCTAGGGGTGAATCCTTTAGTACAAACACAACCCCGTCCATGTGTGAAGAGGTTGAGGTCTCTATCTCTTCCCTTGCGAGACATCTCTCCATCCCAAACGAGGGTAAAGGTAACAACCATGGTTTATTCCCTCACGACCTTATCACCCATAAAAACTATATAGGTGACTTAGACTTGCATGATAGGATCATCCATCTTATTTTTATTTGGATAATGGCCCCTACCAACAAGCATTCAAGATTTTGTAATTTGGATTATTAGATGTGACATTGCTTTCATACAAACCATTGCCTTAACCTTGACTCAATCATTTTCCTTTACATTGTCGAGATTGTTTGTCTTCCAATGCCTAGTAACAAAACTCTTAGTTATGGCACCTACCTCTCTCATATCTTTTGAGTCCTTAAGTTTAAATGTTAATGTTGAACTCGATCGAGCCATTACTTCCTATCTTGATATATCGACCACTCATAGTTGTGGTTGGATAAAATGTGATGGTAAATGAATTCGCAATCTCGAGCGTGCTCATCAAGCTCATCAAGTTCAACAAGCTATCGTCGATTATCAATGGGAAGGCATACCACAAGAAGATTCTCCTCAACAAGAAGATATTCCTACTTTGGCACCTCCTCCATCCTCGTATCCTCGCTCTTCTTGATGTGATACATGGGTTTTCTTTACGTGTTGATGCTCCTTTTGATACATTAACAGCATGTGTTAATGATCAGTGCAATCTTTTGGATGAGTGTATCTCAGATCCTGCCTCTCGATTCATTCGCCTTGGATGATACTTGCTATGTTTTAATATTTGAAGCATGAAACTTTGGATGTTTTTCCTTTTATTTTTGCTACCATATTTAGCTAATATGCTTTGGATGCTTTGCACTAAATTCCTTGTCTTATGCTTTTATTTCTTCTTTCTCATTTCCATGTTCTTATATGCTTTATTTTATTTTATTTTATATCCTTTTATCATGATCTATATACTTTTTTAATTCTCCCTTAGTTTTTCAAATGTGTAGTTTTTTATATTACAAAAAGGGGGAGAAGAAAGGTAAAATTTGCAAATGAATATATTGTTATATAAGCTAATAGTTTAAAACAAAAAGCAATTGTTTTTCAACCATTTCTCAAATATGCCTTCATTATTAAAGTTGAAAATTGATTCAAAACTTTTATAAATGTTTGCAGCAAATATTTTTTAAAGGAGCTAAACTTGAAAATAATGTTTGACTAAGAGGGAGTTACAAAAAAATTTTTAATGGTTTTGTTATATAGAAAAGGGGGAAATTGTTAGCCCTAGTTTTTCAAATGTTTTAATATAACAAAGTCAAATTGAAAATTATCTTTAGTCAAATTTGCAATCAATTGTAAAAGCACTTGTAAGATTATTTCAGTGCTTACAAACTCATCGAATGATTAAACTTATAAACTTCCTTTGAAAAATAATGTTTCAAGTCAAATTTTACAACTCTGGGAAACTTCTATCGATTCAAGTGTATAAATGTATCAGTAGAACCAAGTCAGAGAGCACCCTAAGAAATTTTCCAGACTTCTAACGATACTTGGGGCCCTTCTATTGATACATCCCTAGTTGTATTGATACTTGGAAGGAGTTCTACTAGTAGAAGTAAGTTAGAAAGCATTCCAAGCAAAGCATCAGACTTTTACCAATACGTAGGGAGACTTCTACCAAAACAACTAAGTCAATGAGTAATTTTAGGGTTCCCCTACACCTTCTACTAATATAACTATCGATACGAGTTGAAACCGATGAAACCTTCATACTTTTACTGATACAAGTGGATTTCTATCGATATATTGGGCTCCAACGATCATAATTTTGAAGACTTTTATCGACATAAGTCCACTTGTACCAATACAAGTGGTCTATCGTCTGGAATCAATTGCAACAACAGATCTAATTGATTCTCAACATCTCCAAACATTCCCAAGGTTGTTAGTAGGCATGAATACAAGTCAATAGCTCCATATTAAAGATAAGAAAGAAGCTTGTAAAGTCAATTGCACAAAAATCAAATATTTTCATTGAGATTGTCTTTGTTCTTCATACACACACTTGGGTAACCATTTCTTGTATTCTTTTCAAGTGTTGCATTGTCACTGAGTGAGCTTTATCATTGTACCTTTGAGAGGTTTCTTTAATCCTTTTTCTTATTTTTCATCTTTGTAAGGGATTGCTTAAGGTTTTGGGGTGGAAAATCTTAAGGGAAGTGGCTTCATCTTGCATAGTGAAAAGATAGCGTTTTGTAAAGGTTAAACCATATCCATGAAAAGTTCAAATATTGTGAATTTGGGAAATCCTTAGTTGTGGTAAGCTAAGGTAGTAGAGGTAGGCAATTGGAGCTGAACCACTATAAATTCTTGAGTCTCATTTGATTGCCATATTTCCCTAAAGTTTTTAAAACACCAATTCACCCCCTTTTGGTGATTATCGAGCTTAATATATAATTAGGGCTCAAATAATTTATAAGTAAGTTTCAACTTTTTATGTATTAGTTATAACATTATTTAGTCACTAAATTATTCCACTAAAGTATCGTAACTAAGCTTTCCCTTATTATATACCATTAAAAAAACTACTTAATAAGTGTTCGTCCAATAACCTTGTCATAAGTGTGTTACCCTTATAATATATCCTTAAATTCTTTGGGTTAAATTTGTTCTCCCAATATAATCCTATTTTATCTCATGGTAACCATTACATCTTCCTTCATGAAAAGTCAATTACTACTAAATAGTAATTAAATCATTTATCACAAAGACAAATAACACATGGTCATGTTTACTTTTCATCTATCATGTAATGTTGATGAGAGGATATCATTTGCCTTTTAGTTGGGCTATGAATTCCACTATTGTGGAATGATGCTACATACTACAGAAGTCATATACCCAACGTACTAGCTTTCAATTCCTTATCTATTTGAACACGGGCTTCATTTATATGGAAGTATACAAGTCACGCACAAATAGTCCATCATCCACTCACGATTAAAGTATGCCACCCTATAAAGATCACAAATGAATAAGTCCGCAAATGGATCTAGGATCTATTCTACTTGGGTCTTGTCTAATGTACTATCAATCCAGTTAGTAACATCTATGTCTTCATCTTCTAAGATTCACCGCTCCAATATCCAAGACAAGATATCTCCCCAGTTGGACTTGATAGATATCATATTAGTCCTTTAATTGATCTGCTAGTTTTTTATTAGACTAAGGACATATTTAGATTATCTACTAATATAAGTTGTCTTTTCGTATTATAATCTGACCACGTAATACCACTTAGTATTAGTTAAACGTTAGATAATCAATGAGTCAATATTTACTTCGATTTTGCTTTGCGTGCAAAAGCCATTGAAGAAAATTATACAAAGGATATTAATATAATTAATGAATATTTTATTAAACCAATTTGTTCAAAAAATACAAGTATACTTAGACAATAATACTACACTAAGGGAATTAGATCCAATAACATCTATTCTTCCAAGGAAATATTATTGCCACAAACGCCTTGGTCTTGGGAGCCAACCAGAAAATTGTTGTCAATAGGGGGTCGTTCTACTACCAGACATCATGTTATTTGCTAAGGTTATATTAAGTGATGTCCTCCGCCTAAGGTTGGTTATCTCTCTTAGAAACATCCCTAGCTACCCTAAGCTCTATTGTTCTTGAAACCGACGCTGATGCTCAAAAACTTATTCTTCTATGTGACACATTTTCTCTTGCATCTCTATGACTCGTTGCTAGGAACTAGAGTGTTAATGTTGAGAAACCTGATCTACAAGGGTGGTAGCAGTAATAACCTAAGGAGTCGAATAGAACAACCAAGAAAGGTGGATATATTGGTAGAGTTGTGTAGGAATATCTCTTAAAAAAGAGGAGGAGGCCCTAAGTAAAGGCTATGACTGGCGTGTAGCAGTCTGGTCAAGGGTTGCAACTAGCTGAGTGGAGGCATCTGGCGAGGTTCTTGTTTAGTATTGAATGAGCTATTGGTTGGTAGGGTTTGCAGTGTTGAGGGAACCATCATTCTAAGAGGAGGCCATGGTTCAGTCTACACTTAGCGCACCAATTGTTGATACAAATGTACAATAAGGGAGGAGGTAAGGAGATCAATTCGCCTAAACAGGCGAAGAGACGAAAAAGGAGGAGAGTCGAAGAGGGGTAAGGTGGTTGTGAAGGTAAGAAAAATTGAATGCTTTATATAAGAGTTTAAGGTTGCTGAGAGGGTAAAAAGGTTCCTTCCCCATTGTTCTTCTAGGTATTTATAAGGGAAGGCCTACTAATGTGGCAGGCGAATTATCATCAAGTGTGGTACTGCTCTGACATTCCCTTAGCTAAGGTAGTACGAGGTTGTTACGCCTCAGCGGTCTCCTTTTGTAGATGAGTGCATTCCCCTTAAAAGCGGGTGGCTTGGTGAGTGAGGCATGCGGGCAATATTTTTAGAACCAGTCAAACCACCAATTTCCAATCTAACTAATTCAACCAAGTAAAAACCATTCAACATTAAATTGTTAAACTGATTTAACATTAAATTATTATTTATTTACTTTATTGGGAATCAACATATACTTGAAAATATTTTTTAAGCAGGTTTGAAAAGTAAAAACTAAATATTTTTTTTTTCCTCCCTATTTTTTCATATCTCTCTAATTCTCCCTATAATCACATTTCTCTCTTTCTCCAAATCCATCATACTTCCTTCAATCTTTTCATCTAAAAGGCAAACTAAAATTATGTTCCTGACTTCCCTCCTGTTTTCTCTCTTTAATTTTTCAGTTTTCACTGTTCATTTTACTTTTTTGTTTTGAATTTTATTTTCCTCCCCTGGTAAGAATAAAGCTTGAGACTTGAGAGTTGGAAAAAAAAAAAGACTGGAGAGAAGTGTAGACTAAAAAGAAGAGAAGAAGGACAGATGGCAGCACTCAGCAGCAGCTTGTTTTTATTTTTCCACATTAGGTTTTTAGTTTTGGGGGTTGTTTTAGTTTTTCTTTAGTATTTATTTATTTGTTTTATTTTGGGTTGGGTTGGGTTGGGTTTAATAATCTTTAAGGGTTGGGCTAGTTTTTAAAGGCTTTGGGCCATGGTTTTGTTTTTATTTTTTCAGTTGCACTGATTTTTTATCTTTTTTTTTTTTCAATTTGCAGTTCAAAACGATTCTCGGTTCAGCTAGTTCTTTCTTTTGAATTGGTATATCGATCGATATTGATCCATTCTCGATGCAACTAATTCGATCGATTGGTCCAATTTGATTTCAGAAACATTACATATAGGTGATTAACAACATGAGATTGTCCAAGTGATCTTCAAATGGGAAGCTAGTTGAGTGATGCAAGGTGGCGGGCCATCCTTGATATATTTTAAGTAGCATCTCGTGGTGCCACATGTCCGGGAGGTATAGGAATACAACAATATTAATAATATTAAAATTTTGAAACAAATCATTTTTAATATTTAAAATTTACTATTATCAAACAATATAAAAATATTGACAAAAATGCAATATAAACATATTATATACTAACTTTTACTAATATTTCAAATAATTTTATAATATAGATTCAATCTTACTCTTTCAACCTTTTATTTTTTTAATGTCAAATAACATCCAAGTTTATAGTAATATGAGTGGATCTAATCTAATTGGATTACCGTTTAAATAATAAAAACTATTAATATAATTACATATAAATGTGTATATAATTTTTTTATTTGAATATATTGTAAAAGCTCCTCTACTTCCCACAATCAGTGATTAATAAATTCAGAAAAGGAAATCTACATTAATTAAATATCATCTTAATTTATTTAAGATTACCCGTTTTACATTGTAAAAATGAGGTTTGGCATCCAACCCAGTATAAATTCTGGCAAATGAAAAACAGGAGAGTTATTTGGGGCAGGGCGTGGACATCAACATATTTAATTCATCCATTTTCCTCTCTTTTAATTATATCAAATGTTTGGATTTATGTTTAAAAGGAAAAAAAAAAAACAAAAACAAAAATTAGCCTTTCTTTCTTTCCATGAAAAAGTTTGATTTTTATGTATAAAATTGAAGCATATACAAGCATATACAAGACCTTCAAGTAGAAGATAATTGTATAATTTTTATTTTTATTTGGAAGAAATTATTTTAGATGCAAGTTTTCCATCGGCCACTGGCTTATAGCAAGAAAATAACAGTGATTCATCATCATTCTAAGAGATTATCAAATATTTCTATCAAGGCAATTGTTTTTCTCCAAAAAGATTATCAAAGATTCAAAATCGATTAATCCAAGCGCATTTCTCGGGACAGCAGAGAGAATTACCAGGGAGGGCATGTTCAAAGCCCACTGTTTTTCTCCAAACACGGAGCAAAAGCTCATCCTGGTGTATAAACTTTTCCATCCACTACTAAGATTACATTCAGCAATTCTTCCATCACTTACCTGCAGCCTTGAAACAGCCTTTGAGTCGACTCGAACCCAAATAAGATTTATCCACTGAACATGTTGAGCACTTCAAATTTGGATAAAAGCAGCTTTTGAACCAATGTAAGCATCTGCTTTCCCATTATGTGTTGAAAGAATGGTCATTGTTTCACTGTTTGCAGGAGAATAACACTGGATTCTGACTTCAGACTGGATAGTTTCTTTAAGAATAGCCATTTCAGGTGCTCACGAAGGCATGCTTAGGGAAGAGGAATTTGACAAGATCCAACATACCTTTGGCATCTGTAGGAGAACTGAAATATAGCTGATGAATCTGTAGTTGTTCAGGGAAACTATAATACAGAATTTATTTGATGCAAATGCATTAGGTATAAAAGTGAGTAAAAATGTCAACAAGGATCATAAGCCTGCCAATCAGAATATTAACATAAATGGAATTATCTGAAGGTGTCAAGACATGAAAAGTACAAAGTAATCGACCATTAGAAGTATAGTGAATGATTTCGTCCCAACCAAAAGTAAAACAAAGCAAGAGCACGGTAAATTTTCTGATTCAGACCAATATAGTTATCGTGAGGGACTTGGAGTAATCATAAAACTTCCAGTAAGCAGGCCCACTTGAAAGTTCAAGGAAGCAACATCAACAGCACGTGCTCACCGGATAGAAATATGTATGTTGATAATTCTAACCTATCAGTTTCAAGCTAGCAAACATTTATAATGCATTTTTGAGTTTAGAACACATCCCCCAATTTTAAGCCAGATAATTAGTGAGATGACAGAAAATCAAAAACTTAAATTAAATTAAGAAAATAAAATATATTACCAATATTTGTTTTTCCATCACATGTGATGATTCTGAAAGGCATGCATCTTGGATTCCTTCTACAGTTGGGTTTCAATATGGTGGCATGTATTCTGCAATCTAAGATCCACTGCAAAAACCCAAATTAGGACTTCAGGTGACAACAAAGGCTGTACTATTCAGTGACAGAAAATATCAGATTGATCGCCTCCATTTTGTTCATCAGTGTCGCATAAAACAGCAAGGCAGTCAATAATCTTTCCCTTTGGTAGCAATCCAAAAAGTATTCTATTTACTTAAAGTGCATGGACCTGAAACAGGGGAATGGAGTCCTACTATGAAAGCATCTCGTGTTCCATTATCTAGTAAGCAAACCAGATTGAAGGGGGTTCTTTTACAATTTCAGATAATGGTCAGACAAGCTTGATCAAAGTCGAATCAAAAGCGGCATGTGTCATTGAAATTCATTTCCACCTACTTTGCATGTTGCTTTTGAAAAACCTCTCTTTTCCATTTCCTCAAGCAAACCAGTAACGGCAGCTTCATTATCCTGTTGTAGATACCCTCTGATCATAATTTCATAAACTGCAGCATCAGGAGTAATTTGCCTTTTCAACATATCCTCGAATATCTGCTTTGCTTCAATCATTAGACCCTTATTTGCTAAACCAAAAATAAGGGAGCTATAAGTTAAAAGATCAGGTTGAAAACCCTCTTGAACCATTCTATTTTTTACTCTAAAGGCCTCTATCAAATTTCCTTGCTCACAAAGCCCGGCAATCCAAGAAGTATATACATATTTGTCTGCAGTGAACCCTGCCTCCAACATCTCCCTAAAAACCCTATTAAGTTCAGTAAAATCCCCTTTCTTAGCCAACCCATTAATGAGCACTGTATAAGATATTTTATTAGCCTTTTCCCTGCAAAAATAACTTTCAGCTTCATTTAGACAACCATGCTTGCAGAGGCCATCCATTAAGCTTGTAAGAACGATAACATCAGGGTCAAAACCACGGGCCAAAATTTCACCATAGACATTCAATGCAGCTTTTACATTCCCAGCCTTAAAATGGGCATCCATTATCGTGGTTAACATCAATTTATCAGGCCGCAGTCCACTCTTGACCATATTTTCCATAAATATTGATGCTTTGTCAAACATACCAGTGTTACAAAGGCCAGCTATTATTACCCCATATGCTGCCATGTCAAACTCAAGTCCCTGAACATACATCTTACCTAAATATTTCAGGGCATCAGTTACATTACTCTTTTTGAAATGAGCATCAATGATTGAAGTATAAACAACAGAATTAGTCTTAACCTTATCTTTCAACATTCTGAAAAACAAGCACTCAGCCCTTTCCAGCATCCCCTTCTTGCAAAGACCGTCAATGAGTGCAGTATAGGTAACGACATTTACTGCAAGCTTGGCCAGTTTCATTTCCTTACACAATTCAAAGGCAGCCTCGAAATCACCAACCTTACAGTAGCCATCGATCAAACAGGTGAACACAATGGAATTCAACAACACCTTATCTTTCTTCATATCCCTAAACACCTTAACCCCCATATTCAAATCCCCCACTTTACAAAACATATCAATCCATGTACTATAGGTAACCACGTTGGGCAAACAGCATTTCCACATCAAACCCATATAAACAAAAGCCTCTTTCTTCTTCCTCATCTTACAGAACCCATTAAACAACACATTAAACGTAACCAAATCGGGCTTACATTTATCTACCCTAATTTCATTCACAACCAAACAAGCCTTAACAACTTCACCACATTTTAAAAACCCATCAATCAAAGAATTATAAGTTGCAATATCCGGCTCACACCCATACAAAGGCATCAAATTTACAAGCTTTTGAGCATAAGAAGAATGTCCCAACTTACAAAAAAAGGAGATGGTTGAATTGAAAGAAGAAGGGTGAGGGGTGTACCCTTTGGAGAGAAAAAAAGACAGTAACTTGAGAGAAAGTGCGCC
This sequence comes from Gossypium australe, assembly GCA_005393395.2. Classification (NCBI taxonomy): domain Eukaryota; kingdom Viridiplantae; phylum Streptophyta; class Magnoliopsida; order Malvales; family Malvaceae; genus Gossypium; species Gossypium australe. The sequence continues at coordinate 81,806,091 of CM016614.1, forward strand.
ACAGTCGGAAGCTGTAAGCTTGTGGAGAAGCTTGTTGAAGGAATAGGAGTCTGGGTACTTTGAAGTTTTCTTCAAGTAAGAGAAGAATTGGAGGGGTGAGCCAAAGTAGGAGTCTGATAATGTTCTGTAAGACATGAGTTCTGGGAAATTTTTCGAGGCTTTCTTCTTCTTCTTCAGGTGAGAGAAGAATTTGAAGCTGTTTTTTATCATTCATGGGGACTTGGGGAGGGTTTTTTTTTTTTTTTTCTCCTTTTTGAATTGGCTCTTAAACCCTGGAAAGTAAGGGCATAAATCTTAAACCCTAGAGGGAAGAGGGAGAAGAAGCTAACGATGTCGTTTAAGCATTGAGCAAATGAATACAGTGTAAACTACACCATTAGTCACTAAATTACGAGTAAGTTTTTATTTTGATCACTTAACTAAAAAGAAGTTACAATTTGGTTATTGAACTATTCAAAAGTTTTCATTTAAGTCAATAAACTATTTAAAAGTTTTTATTTAAGTCTCCGGTTTGTTAAGTTTTTTTCTTTTTAAAGTTCTACTAGCGAGCTCTAAGCGACGATTCAATGACTAGTACAGTAGATCAATACCTTCGATGAGTAGAAGAACATACCTTAGAGCCAAGTCGATCTGACGATCAGTTTCAAGGATTGGAGAAAAAAGTTGTTTGAATTTTAGTTCGCAGATTCATGACATCAAAAATTGTTTCATAAAAAAAATTGAATTATAGAAGAGAAAGGGAAAAAGAACTTTCGATTGATGCAGGCGGTGCAAATAGAGAAAGCCATATAACATCAGTTTTAACAGCCTAGTGACTTAAATAACAACTTTTGAATAGTTCAGTGACCAAAGTGTAATTTTTTTTAGTTAAGTAACTAAAACGAAAACTTAGTGTAGTTTACCCTTGAATATTTTGTTACTTTTTACTTTAGGGGTATTTCTTAATATTTTGTTACTTTTTACTTTAGGGGTATTTCTTTCATTCAAAATAATATTTGAAAAATGATTTTAGAACATCATTTGAAAAATGATCTTTGGAAAATAGATCGATTTTCTGTAAAAACTAAGATTTTGTGCTTAGATGATTGAGTGTAAAAATATTTCTATTGAAATTTTTTTATAAAAGTTTCTTAAACTTGTTTTTAATGAAACAAACATAATATTAACTTTTCTTCATAAATAGTTAAACAATAAACAATAGTAATTCAATTTTTTTGTCTAAATTTTATTGTAGGGATATGAATAATATCACAATAATATAAATTGATTGGCTAAACTACATTAGAGATTACCTAACTATGGTTTTTTTCTTTTTTATCACTCGACTATAGCAAATTATAAAATAGTCACCCAACAACTCAATTTTGTTGTTTTCGTCACCAATGAGCTAACGTAAAATGGAAACACCCAAAATAAAAAATAATTGGTTGACCAAAAAAGACAAAATTAAATAATTGAGTTATTATTTTGTAACTTTTTATAATTGAGAGATAGAAAACATAGTTGGATGGATATTAATATAATTTAAATTCTATCAAAATTTCATTATAAGGATATGTATCAAAACACACATAATAGGCATCAACCATTAATTATGTCGAATGATCTCAAATTCCTCAAATTTTATTAAGATAATAATTTAAATCGATGTATTTGAATTTATATATTCGCAACATCGATCATGCACATCAAGGTTAGTTCGAGGCCCACGTTGGATTAAGTGGATAAAACCACCTCAAGGAAGTTACATACTCAACACAGATGGGGCTGTAAAATCTCGCTCATACTTAGCTTCAGCTGGGGGTCTCATCCGTGATAGCAAGGCTCATTGGATTGGAGGATTTATTGTAACACCCCTAACCTGTATTCGTCGCTGAAACAGGGTTACCGAGCATTACTAGAGTTTATAGAATAATTTCACATAATTCATGTCAATTACTATTCATATCTAAAACTAATTATATTGTCCCTTGAATGGACCCTCAAGGTCCAATATAAACATTGGAATCGAGTCGGGACTAAATCAGGAACTCAAAGAATTTTTCATGAAATTTCCAAAATTTTGCCTAGATGCAGGGCACGCACGCCCTTGTGGTCAAGGGACACGCCCGTGTGACCATAAGACACGCCCGTGCTGCAGGTCGTGTTCGACCCCATGTAACTCTCTGACTTGTACCACACAGCCAGCCACACGCCCATGTACTAGGCCGTGTGGTTAACTTAATTTTCCAAAATTAAGTGAAGGTTTCACACGGCCAAGACACACGTCCGTGTTCTGGGCCATGTAGCACACACGGCTGAGATACACACCCGTGTCTCTGCCTCTGTGCTCAATTCTAAGCATTTTGCTTCTCAAATTTAAGATGTTGGGGACACACGGCCAAACCACATACCCATGTGCCAGGCCGTGTGTCACACACGGTCAAGACACACGCCCGTGTGGACAAAATAAAGCCATTTCTTAGCTTTATTTCTCACCCAAATTTGCCAATAACCTACATCAAATCTTACAAGTATATACCGGCCAATTCAAGCATTAAATCCAAGTCAATTCTAACATCTAATGTGATATTTTATCATATGCATTCATGTTTATATTCTTACCCTTGTTTAACTTATATGTTAAGCATAACTTAATCAACCATACTTAATATACTTAACACATAGGTATTTGTCATAATATAACCTTATAAATATACCAAAACAAATCACTACTAGCCATTTAAAATAGCTAGTTTACAAACAACATTTATAAACCAACAATGGTCAAGTTAGCTATACATGCCATTATATCAAAATAAGTTTATATTTTTACCAAAACAAGCT